>JAOSBN010033770.1:0-16057 GCA_027563595.1 Erythroxylum suave
TAAACATAAAGCACACATGCACTCTATCAAGTTTTTATTCATTTCCATTAGCTCTTTAACCTAGGAATCTTTATGTTGTTGTTCTTTTGCCTAAGCCACCTTAGTTAGGTCTTTGTTTAAGGAAATTTGCCTAAGTCACCTTAATTAGGTCTTTTTTTAGGGAAATTTTGCCAAAGTTTCCTCACTTTAGTGTTTTGTCTGAGTTTCCTCACTTAGGTCTTTTCCCTAAGCCACCTCACTTAGGTCTTTCATTCATTTTGATTTAAGCAATCCAATTATTTGCATATTTTCATGGAGGGCACTCGTTTTCTCACTTGATTATAAACTTTCAAATAAACTAGCCAATTTCCACTCCATCAATAAGTTCAAGGAACATGTCATAAATTTCAATAAAACATTTTTATCAGAAATTCATAATGATGCACTAATTCATAAAATGTACTCATAGAACAACAAATTATCAACAGCCGTAACTTGAAATGTATTTAGTTCTAACTCACAAAATTTTACACACACACACACACACACACACACACACACACAATTTTCATGTTAAACACCTTCCTAATTTTAATTCTTACAGTCTGCAAAATTAGCTCCAAACAATAGAACACATCTGATGCCATAATATCATAAATAGCCTATGATAAATCAACTATATCTCCTAAAACAATGCGAATTTACCCAAAAATTTTATAAAAAATACAAAACATATAAAAACACAACTTTCACTTTTTAACCAATTTCTAAATCAATTTTCTAGGCCTTTAAAATATAAATAAAATCTTAGACTCAACTTTAGTCTTGCTAGATATGTCAGTTTCTAAAATTTGATCATATCTCCTAACATGTAAAATATGGGCACTCTCCCTTTTATGAGAATAAAATAGACATGCACGTTTATAATTTTTTTGTTTTAAACTTTTCCAAATTCTCAAGTCTTAACTAGAAATAATTAGAGTAAGATAGCTCAGTTGTTTATGTCCAAAATAGAACAACTACATTTAGTAACCTATATCTCACAAACTATACCATAATTAAATAATTTTCAAATTTTTAGAAAATTTATAAACTGCTAAGAAAGATCCTTATCCTAAAAAAATTTATTCAAATTTGTCGTATGAAAATTTGTCTTAAGAGGTTAAGAAGTGATGCAATCCTAGTCACCTATTGTTGGGAAATCAATTCTTCTTCTTCGTCTAAACCTCTTCCTTATATCCTTCCTTCACTCTCCCTTCCTCTTCTCCTCTAGGAGTTTCATTCCTTTTGTCTCAAATCCCATGCTTTTGTAATTTTTGACCTCTAGATAATATATTTAAAAAATTTCCATCCATGCCTTGTACTGTAAAATTTTTACTATGCCCTTCTTGAGCATCTCTCCACCTATTTCTTACTTTTTGCCTTAATTATCCATTAAATCTTTATTTCTATAATATATTTTCACATATTTTATTACTTATAGGCACACTAATTACCTCGAAATAATTTCCTCTAATAATTGTAATTTATTTGACCTCTAATGCATTTTTCTCCAATTAATTCTCTAACAACAATTATTCTTAATCTTTTCTTAGAAAAATTATAGGTCACCAAATTTATCCTTTAATTTCCACCAATTATTCATAAAAATATACTCATTAATCTAATTCTAGTAAAAAAGAAAAGCATCTTCTAAGTATCAAAATGCAAAATACTTAAAAATTCAAGCTTAAGAACAAAAAAAGTAGGACAAGCACACTATTTAGGGAAAATATAAATTAATGGGACTAAATAATAGTCAAAAAGATAAAAAATATTTAGGGTGCGATATAGGTAACATGAATGATCATTATACGATAAGTTAGGATGATATTTGCAAGCTAAGTGTTTAAGGAGGAATTAGGATAAAGTTATATAAAACTTGGAATAAAGTAATCCTCTCTAAAAGGATTTGGGAAGTATTCACCAAATAAGTCTGTATGGATAAAATTGATTCATGAAAGGAAAATAATGTCTAGAAATTGAAGCCTTAAGATAGTCCAACTTGGACTCGGAGAAAGTTCTTAAGTTAAGAAATTATATGAGAAGGATATTTTTTCAAAGAATACAAAATGGTTTATTCACTTTTTTGGGCACAACCACTTACATTTCTTTGGTACTCTATCTAATCACTCCCCTATATAGACCAATTATGAAGCCTTCTATCAATTCTAAAGTTTATGATATCCTTTTAACTGGAGCCTAGACTTGGCCTCCTCTTTCAACTCATGTCCTTTCTATAAGGAAATAATGCCTGCTCCTCGTTTACCTTTTATATGGGTTGAAAAAGTCATATAGACATATTAGGTTTTTTGTTCCTTCATCAATGCCTCAACATAAAGGATATTCTCAAACCCCTCCCCTTATCTATCTTAACACTTGATACTTGGTTTAAGTTTCATTCTCTTATAGACAATGGCCATCATCTCTTATTTTGACCTTCTTTGTTACTCTTTCCTTCATTCTTACTTTTCATGATTCTTTAACTTATTCCTTAATGATTTCCTAAAAAATATTGGAATAATTAGCATATCCTTAATCTTTAATAAGCATAAATGGCATCTCGCCAATTAACATTTCCTTATTCTCTAACCCTAAGTATTTGCTCACCTTCTATAACATTAATTATCATATATATTGTAGATAGTAAGAGACTACATATAATTAGTGAGGGGATTGAACAATCACAAAATATTTATTAGCTCAATAAAGTCACACTTAGGTGGCCTTTTGGAGACAAAAATCAAGGAGGTTATGATTTGAAATTTATGGTTCATTTAAAAAGACTAGAAACTATTCTCCAATCACGAGGAGCAATATTATGGAAGAATATTATTAACATCCAATCCATTTCATACATAGATATAAAACCAGTGCACAAGTAATTCACCTATGGGCCACCTATAAAGAAACTAATCAAAAGGTATGCATTAACTACATATATGCTTTTAATAAACCAGAGCACAAACAATTCACCTATAGTCAACCCATAAAGAAACTAATCAAAAGGTATGCATTAGCTTCATATATGATTTTATCACTAGTTTTCAAAGAGTTAAATTGTAGCAAGAGTTAAATCTAATGACCTCAACTATGAATGAGACTTGGTTACTATTTGGAGGCTTCAAATACATATTATTTCATTATGAATCTAATTAGGTAATGAATAATATAAGCCTTTGAAAAGCCTTTGAAATACATATTATTTCATTATGAATCATAGGGGGAAAATGAAGTAAAAAGTGTTTCCAAGAGATACTTTATAAATCTAATGTGTAGTAGAAACTCATATGAGCAAGTTGAATGTTTAATTAGGAGTTTGCCATTAAGAATGTAAAGGAAGCGTTAAAAGGATTAAATTTTAGTAAAGCCTTTAGGCTTGATGGAATAAATGCTCTCTTCTTTATATTAGTATGGTAGTGGATTGGAGATCAAGTATCAAAGGCAATATTGGAGTTCCATAGTGAGGGAACTTTGTTAAGAGAAATCATTCTCCTTGCCCCTAAGCCCCCTATTCTAGGTAAAATGGGGGAATTTAGACCTATATCTTATTGCAAGTATATGTATAAATTAATATCTAAGGTACCATTAACTAAATTGTAACCTATTTTGAGCTCCTTAACTTTAAAATCATAAGTTCTTTCAGACAAGGAATGAATGTGGGAGATAACATACTGATTGCTAAAAACATATTTAAAGGCTATAGGAGGAAGTGAGTTTGCAAGATGTGTGCACTTAAGGTAGACTTGGATTCTAATTATGTTAATTGGAATTTCCTAATCTAAGCTATAGAAGCTATGATATTTACTAGAAAATTCACACATTGGATTAGAGAATGTATATCTACCACCACCTATAGCATCATTGTAAATGGAGAACCTACTTTATGGTTCAAAGGGGAAAGATGGCTTAGACAAAGGATCCTATAGCATCGTTGTAAATGGAGAACCTACTTTATGGTTCAAAGGGGAAAGATGGCTTAGACAAAGGATCCTTTGTCTCCATATATGTTCTCAATATGCACGAAGGTTTTAATCTAGATCACTACTTACAATATTGCTTAGAGCATAAGTTTTAAGTACTAAAGGAAGTGTAGTAAGTTAAAGCCTATTCAATATGACATTTTTAGATGATTTATTGTTGTTTTGTAAAGCAGATGCCCCTTCTGTTTCAACATCAATAAAGTTTATTAACTAATTTAGCAGTGTGTCAGGGATTAAGATTAAATTTGATAAGAGCTTTATCATGTTTCCAAGGATGTTGAACCTCTCAAGTAGGTGCTTGTAAATATCTCTCAAATCAAAACAACTAATCTCCCTTTTACTTACCTAAGAGTTCAAATCACAAAATTCAAGGGCATTCTATAAGGATTGTAAGTCTCGTTCTGTGTAAATTGAAAAGAAGCTCAAAAAATGGTACAACGAAAAACTAAGTTATGCATGTAGAATTTAGTTGATTAAAAATGTGTTGTGTAACCTTTAAAATTATTAGATATCCTATCTAATCCTTACAAAGAAGATGGAAGATGGTCAAGGATAAAGAAAAGATGCTAATGAATTTTCTATGGAATGGGGATCCTTATAAAACAATAGGGATAAAGTATCTTAGAAGGGTTTATGTCACTTAAAGAAGCAGGATGGTTTAGGACGGAACTCTATATAACTAACCAATAAAGTCTTATTGCTAAAAGGTTATGGAAACCATTATGTAGTATACCCATCCTGAGCATTTACAATAGCATAACGTTTGGGAAGTAAAAGGCAATCCTAGCTCCTCTTAGACCTAGAAAATATGCTAGAAAATAAAGGTGTACTACATCCAACTTTTAAATGCATTATAGGAGACGGAAGAAACAATTCAATATCGTTTAATAATTGGTCCAAAAAGGGCCTTTATATCTATATCCTAACTTGTTCCATTTAAGATATATGTCAAGGTCAATGAATTAATAGTTAACCAACAATGGTGCATCAAGCAAAGGGGGTTTAAGAAGCTAGTAAATGTTGTTCTAAGGTATAGAATAAGAATTGATACTGAAGATAGAGTCATTTGGATTCTTTGTACTTTAAAAAAATTCACTAACTTTTCAATTATAGGTCTTTTCATATAGACTAAGTAAAAGATAGATTGCCATAAGCTAATATGGTTCCTAACAAACAACCCCAAATATGCAAGCACAGTGTGGTTAGCATTCAAAAATAAATTAAGCACAATGTCTAGAGTCAAATGCTCCTCTCATCTATTTTGAAGAGCAATAAGTGACAGTATGGAATAGGATCAAAATTGCATGTGACATTGAAGAAGTAAGTAATATCTAGGATGAGATAGAAACGACTTTTAAATAGAAAAAAGCGAAAAGGTAATTACCAACTCCTAAAGTTATCCTTCTATGTAACTATATATAAGGTCTAGCATGAAAGTGGTCAGAGGAAAATCAAACGTAAGGATGCTTTGAGATTTCAAAGGAATACATTGAGCAAAATAAAAGAGTATCTTATGTTTTTTAGAAAACATTAACGAGTCTAGCATTAGTTACAAGAACCTCTCATGTGTTGGTTACAGTTTTCTTTTTCAGTTTTCGAACCTCATGAGAGATAGTTGCCTATCTACTATGTCTGATGTTTGTCTAGGGCTTTCCTTTTTTTAATTTTAACATTTTTTAGCTTGAATCTATCTTCAATCCCTTCTATAAAGTTATTTTCCTAGTTTGATACCTTTAATTACTCCAATGTCTTCTCAATCAAAAAACTACATAGAAAATGCATTCAAATATGGTATTTCTCCTCCATGTCATCACCTTCATTAATACTAAATAAATATAGGAAAATATCATCTAATTAATATAAAACATGTTAAAGGTGATAAATTATAACTAAACTAACCCCTGATAACATGGAAATTAAAGCTTTATCAAATTTCCTAACACTTAACTTATTACTTATCCTCAAGTAATTGACAAAAATAAATCCTAACTAGCTATACTAGCCTAACTATAACTAAACAATTGTATTTTTGTAGGTGTAAGGCGAAATTTAACATATCCCACAAGTCTCTAAACCATGCATATTCCTAGTGAAGGAGTTATAGTCTCTTAAGGGTTTACTATAATGATAACAATAAACATTACTCTATGTTCATTATTTAGCTTAGTTGTTAATAACACAAGATATACATATCCTAGTCTTCAATTGAATTATAAAAGTTAAACACATAATAATTCTTAAATGCATCACTATACAAAAAAACAAAGAAAATACTATTATATTAAATTCAAATACTTTTAACTTTTTGTTCATAAGGCATTGATAGGTGTCGACCTACTCTTCCAAAAAAAAAACACAAGAATATCGTAAATAGGGTGAGAAGGGTCGAACCCTAGGGACTAGACTTGCCCAAGGCTAACCAGAACTAAAACTGTAAAATTGAAAAATAAAGTGAGAATGGGGGATTTTTAGTATTAATGATTAAAAGCGAAATTAAGACAACAATAATAATTAAAATTTGAAATCATTGGGAAGCAACTCAATCAAAGGTAATTCACGGTATGAAGTTCATATGGATTGATCATCGACTCTAGGATAACTATTCAATTTAACATTTCAGACAAGTTATAGCCGAAAGGAACGTCCTCTCAACCAATCTTACTGTATTATTAGGTTATTAAGATACGATCTAATAATAACCCCTAATTAACAAGTAACCCTAAGTACGACGAAAGATTTAACCTGTTAACAGCATTAAAAACTAGAAAGACCTTGCCCTAATCAACAAAGACTACGAGAATTCGTTTAAACTAGATTATATCTTCACTTAATATAACCCAAAGGCTTATACGCAATCAAGTTATACCAATTGCCACTTGCATCAATTCGGCTAAACAATTACGGATTTAAGCTAGTTGATTAGCTATGTAGATTCCTATTAGATGAACAATGGGCCCTGTTTGTAACAGCATTCACTATGGATACATTATCCCAATAAATCACAGAAAAGACATAAATACAATGTAAATCAAAAAGTAAATTAAAGTATGTTAAGATCTCACAATCATATAAACCTCTATGTTGAATTATCCATTGACTGAATAAAAGAGTTTAGCCACGTATGACCATGGAAAAACATATGAGATTCTGAATATATCAAAAATAAAACTGCTATTGGAGACAAAAGAAAAGAATGCCTTGCGAAAACCTAATTTTCACTTATATACTGATAAAAACTAAGTCCCACATTAATAACAAAATTGGCCAATCAAACAATGTTTTACTCCTCCTCCTAAGCTGTTAAATTAGCTTAAAACGTCAGATAAAAATGCGAGTCCATCTGTCCAAGTAGTTTCATCCCGTCATCTCCTGCTCTGCTGTTAGTCTTGCCCAAGGGTAAGTCCTGGTAGCACCAAAATAATCCAGAAATCTTCAGCTTCAGCTCCTATGCTCCAAATACTCTTCAAATATGCTCCAAATGCTCCCTTTTCATCAAATCCAACTGCCCCTAATCAAAGTAAGAAAAACTAAGTAAAATCTTATGTTTAAGCACAATAAACTTCAAATAAGCAAAGGATTAGGGACCAAAATCATGTTGGATTTGCAAGTTATCAAATTTCCCCACACATATCCCATGCTTATCCTTAAGCATGACTCAAAACTCAAAATCAATCTATTTAGGAGACCACAACTTCACCTTGAAACCCAATCTAACATTTGCAAAAGCCGCAGACAACTCAACATCAGAATTGGAAGCTAAACTATCGATATCATTCCATCATCACGAACTGAATCGAAAAAGGTTACACTAAGAATTCTTAAAACACGCTCGCACACCTTTGAAGTTTGAATCAAAAGGTATTTTATCGAGCAATTAACAAAGCGTGTAAAATCATGTTCACAGCTTCAATAAAACAAAATAGTGAACAACCATAGGCTCTCTTCTAAATTCCCTCTCCACTAATGCAGGTCAAGTCTCAACAAAGGATCAAAAGGTCTTTACTCGGGTTAGGCTAGGGTAATGGTTACAAAAGGCAGGATAATGTAAGGATAAAGAAATACAAGAAAATAAGTCTTTAGCGAATAACCTCGATAGAGCAATGCATGACCTAACTACCCTTAATACCTAAATGACGCCAAATGTGACTCAAAATGAGAACACTAACAGTAAACTTTGAACATTCCTTGTGCTTTTCCACTTTTTTTCTTTTCTTCTATTTTTTTCTGTTTCTGTTTCCGAATTTTTTTCATTTTGTTTTTTGTTTAAATTATTTATTTATTTATTTGATTTTTTTCAAATTTGTTTTCATGGCTTCTCTTTTTTTTTTGAATTTTTTGGGGAAAACTAGAACATCATATAACTATTTACAACCAACCTCAAACCCAATAAAACTTTAAACACATAAGTCCCAAGGACCATTTATTCCTGAGAACTAAGAACTATACTCTAATTAAAGACATTAAACAAAATGCAATTGCGTCAACTCCTAACAACTAACACATGCATATTCTCATCAACAATCAAGAAGACTATTTTCTCATTCACTGGTAGTAGGCAAAAGGTTTTTCTTAGTTATATGGTTATATTGTGGGTTATGAAAAGAATTTTATAGTACGTGTTTAGCATACTTCGTAGGCTAGAAAGGGGTGAGAGAACAATAACGTAAAGGTGGGTAAACATAAAAGGATTAATGAATCGGCCAAAGAATGCCTAAATCATGTCCAAGGTTAAGACTCGCCTAAGATTTCACCTAAAGGGAACGTAGAAAAGAGTTCTAGTTTTCAAAAGCTATCCTAAATTTTGGCTTCGAAAATTGCTCTCAAAAACACCTATCGAATGAAACTAAGTTTTGAAAACCATTTTGAGAATTCAAAGTGTAAACAATTTAAATTAAGACTCATGAGTGCTATGTCGGTCAATTTCAAGTTATGGTTCCCGCTCACTAAGTCTTATAATCTAATGTTCTCACAACGGTCAAACTAAGTAACAATAGCAAAGTCCTCCTCTCTAGACTTCTCAAGAGATCATGTTTAAAGACACAATAAACCCTATTGAGTAATCCTAAAATCAGTTCATATCATCAAAATTGCAAAAATTTTACTCAAAATATCACGGGATAAGTGTCGAAACTTCCTGACTCAAAAATCACATTTTCAAAATTCAAGTTTTATACCATGAATTAAGCACATGGAAGCAATATAAACGAACAAAAATCTTATCAAATTACATAACTAAAGGCGTAAAAACTTGACAATATTAGACCACGGAGCATAACAATCAAACAAGTAACATGGCAGCAGCTAAACCACACGAACATGCAAGTAAAACACTCCTAATATTGGACACCTCTCTACACTTACTCCTCACATTGTCCTCAATGTGGAATAACACAATCAATCAAAGGGAGGGTCGCTAACAAGTAAAATTAAAGAGAGAGAGTTAAGAAGTACTGCCCTGTTTCTTCTGAGCATCTCAAAGAGAGGGAGGAAGGAAGCCATCCTAGCCCATCCGTTTCATCATTATCCTGATTAGCTGATTATTTCTCCTTACAACTACACCATGTTGCTGTAAAATCTAATTATTTTGCTGCACAATGGTTTGCAATGCTGCGTTTTGTCATTCAAGAAGCTGTAACTGAACTTCTATGTCTTGAAATATAGCTAGAGGAGGTACAGAAGGTGTTGAAGTAGGGGAAGTAGTAGTGGCGGTAGTGGTTGCAGTAGCTGCTCTCTTCCTTCCATCCTTCATCGGACGTTGAGCTAACTTACCTGCAGGCATAAAAGAAACAACAACTCCTTTCTCGTGGAAAATTAAGCACGTAGCAGTCAAAGAAGCTATATTAAGGAAAGGCATTTTACATGCTTGATGCAGGTTGTTTTCTAGAGTAATAAGTCCTTCATGTAATGCAATTTTAGTGACAACGAAACCTAAAGACATTTGCCTACCACTTGCTATGTTCTTTTGGAATTGAGTGGCCACCTAATAACTTAAGTTTACCCTTTTCTTTTCTACCATGCTCCACAAGATGAACAACTCAGCCTTACTAAGGACAGTAGGGTTATTATTGTGCCTAAAGAGAGAACTTGCTATGAGCCTATGGATGTAGCGCAAGACCCCGCTTTGAATCAAGTTAGCCTTAGACTTACTAGGTTCAAATTCTTCGTCTGCCAATCCAGTGAGTTTGATGTATGCATGTGTGGGCTTAAATTCGACAGGGTAATCACACAATGCATTCATATATGCAAGACTTAAGACACTCCCCGTAGTAGCAAGTCCTAGGGCTATGTTCAAATCATTTACTAAGTAACGATGCACGCGTCCTAACAATCTAAAGTGAATGGTAGATGAAGTTGAAATGCTAAAATTCTTTTTGTTATGCTCAAACTTAAAAGTAGCATAAAACTCCCTAGTAAACTTAGTGTAAGAGGGTAAACGCAAAGAAAAACATTCCTACCAACCTATGTTTGCAACCAACTCTTTAAATTCAGCGTGAAAATTCAATTTCTTCAAGGTTAAAACATGAACAAACTTGGCAAGAACTACAGGACAGCTTTGGTAGAAAGCGTACCTTTGTTTATGTTCATGGTCGGTGAACTTTAGATTTCCATAAAGTGCCTCTGTATCAAGTGGATAGACGCTTTTTCCCTTGTCTATTCTCAATCTTCTATGCTTCTTATTGGATGGCTCTTCAACAGCCTGCTCCTCTTCAACTTCGGTCTCAAAAACGTCTTCCAGTTCGTGCTTGTCAATATTCTCCTGTTGCTCATTTTCAGATGACATTGCTTCTAAGAGAGGAGGTTCCTCTTCGTTGATGCTTTTAGCTCTAGAAGTTGAAGGTGGTGGTGGTGATGAGGTGGATGATGGTTGTGCCGTGTTTGTGGGTGTAAGTAGTTGCTCCTCGTCCGTTTAAGGTTCTTGGTTTGTGGTGGCTGTCTATAGGCTAGTTTCATAGGTGGTGGGTTAGGGGTAGTTCTGGTTCGAGCCATGAGTGGAGATCCCAAGTGTGGTTACCTTAATGCTCTTAGATTAAACTCAAAGGTGGTTCTGAATCCGCAGTGGCTATGGCGGCGTCCATGATGGGAGCAGCAATGTGGAAGGGTGGCGACGAAAGCTGGGCAGTCATAGTGAGGGTTGCAGATGAGATGGCGCTAGTGAGGGGGTGAGGCATCGATTGTGGAGGGTTTTAGGGGGGGTGTCGGTCACGGATTAGGGACATGGTTCTGGCGCTGGTGAGTGGGAGAAGGTGGAGGCGGCGGTTTGGGAGTGTTTTAGGAAGAAACGCTGGTTGTGAACCCTAGAGGGGGAGAAGATGTCTAGTTTTACCCTGCTGTAAAAAAGTAAATTGAGTAAGCACTTGAGTAAAAATAAAAACCAACACAGGACCCTATTTTTCTACATCAATAAAAACTCAAAGAAAAAACACAAAACCATCCCTTTTTTTGTTTTTTACTCGGTAAAAACTTTTGCCACCATTAAAATCATGAAAGACCCTCTTTAACCTTCAAAGCTTACCCTTTTCCAGAAATTTAGAGATCATAAGGAGGGAGATGACACTATTTGAAATAATAATACTCAAAAATAAAAACTAAAACAGAATAAAGAGATAAAGTTAGGCTTGGGCAAGCCTATCTGGGTTGCCTCCTAGAGAGCGCCCTTGTTTAACGTCCTAGGCTCGACGTTTCTGAGTCTCTAGACAGACTCATTTGGTTCTTCAAGCTCCATATTCTCTGTCCTAGCAGTCCTAAAGCTTTCATAGAATGGTTTCAATCAATGCCCATTGATCTTGAAAATTTTGTCAGTTTCAAGACTTTGTATCTCTACTACACCATGAGCATAAACATTAGTAACGACAAAAGGGCCCATCCATCGGGACCTTAATTTACCAAGAAACAACTTTAATTTATAACTAAAAAGTAAAAATTTTTGACCGATTTAAAATTTTTTCCTAGATATCATGCCATCATGGAAAGCTTTAGCCTTCTCTTTGTTGATTTTTGCACTTTCATAGGCTTGATTTCGAATTTCTTCTAGCTTTTGTAATTGCAATTTCCTTTGCTCTCCAGCTGCCTCCAACTTCATATTGCAATGCGTAATTGCCTAGAATGCTCGATGCTCTATTTCAACTGGCAAATGACATGGTTTGCTGTATACTAAGCGATATGGTGACATCCCAATCGGAGTCTTGTACGTTGTTTTGTAGGCCCATATAGCATCCTCTAGCTTAGTATTCCAATCCTTTCTTTTAGGATTCATAGTAGTCTCAAGTATAGACTTTACTTCTCTATTTGAAATTTCAGCTTGTCCACTCGTTTGCAGATAGTAGGCCGTGGAGGTACGATGTGTAACACCGTATTTCTTGAGGAGACTCTCCATAACCTTATTGCAGAAGTGAGTACCTTGATCACTAATAATTGCCCTTGGAATCCCAAACCTTGCAAAAATGTGACTCTTCATAAAATTCACCACTATCTTAGCATCATCAGTCTGGGTGGCTTTAGCTTCCACCCACTTGGAAACATAATCCACTGCCAGTAATATGTACGTGTTTCCGAAAGATGACGAAAACGGTCCCATGAAATAAATGCCCCACACGTCAAATATCTCACATACCAAAATATAAGTAAGAGACATTTGATCCCTACGACCTAAGCTACCTATTTTCTGACAATTCGCACAAGATTTACAAAACCTGTATGAATCTTTGAACAACAACGGCCAGAACAGATCACACTCCAACACCTTGTGAGCTGTCCTTTGAGGACCAAAATGTCCTTCATATGCTGCATAATGGAAAAACTTCAATATGGATGGACTTTTCACTTCCATTATGCATCTTCTATTAATCTGGTCAGAGTAAAAATTCCATGAGTAAGGATCATCGCACATATAGTATTTGGCATCCCTCTTGATCTTCTCTCTCTGACCTCTGGTCAGATTGTCTAGCAATGTACCAGCAACCAAATAATTCACTATATCAGCATACCATGGAGTAATTCTTTGTAAGCCAAGAAGTTGCTCATCTGGGAAATCATCGTCCAATGGTGACAGTTTCTTATTCAATATCAGCCGGCTGAGATGATCAGCCACTAGATTCTCAGACCCCCTTTTGTCCCTTGTTTCCACATCAAACTCTTGAAGTAAAAGGATCCAACGAATCAAGTGAGGGTTTGACTCCTTTTTCTTAAGCAATTACTTTAAGGTTGTATGGTCGGAGAAAACTATTACTTTAGTTCCCAATAATTATGACCTGAATTTCTCCAAAGCAAAAGCAATCGCCAAAAGTTCTTTCTCTGTGGTGGAGTAGTTGCATTGTGCAATGTCCTCGAGGCATAGTATATGACATGAGGATTCTTCTCAATACGTTGTCAAAGGACAGCCCCAACGGCATAATTACTCGCATCACACATGATCTCGAAAGGATAATTCCAATTCGGTGGTTGAACTATTGGTGCAGAAATCAGTTCCTCTTTCAGCTTGTCAAAAGCTTCCTTACACTCTTCGTCAAACTCAAAAGGCACATCATTTTGCAAAATTTTGCAAAGTGGTTGAAACCACCAAAAATAAAAGACCTACTCTTCCTAAAAAAAAACACAAGAATACTATAAATAGGGTGAGAAGGGTCGAACCCTAGGGACAGCCTTGCCCAAGGCGAACCAGAACTAAAACTGTAAAACTAAAAATAAAGTGAGAATGGGGGATTTTTATTATTAATGATTAAAAACGAAATTAAGATAGCAATAATAATTAAAATTTGAAATCAATGGGAAGCAACTCAGTCAAAGGTAATTCGCAGTATGAAGTTCATATGGATTGATCATCGACTCTAGGATAACTATTCAATTTAACATTGCAGACAAGTTATAGCCGAAAGGAACTTTCTCCCAACCAATCTTACCGTATTATTAGGTTATTAAGATACGATCTAATAATAACCCCTAATTAACAAGTAACCCTAAGTACGACGAAAGATTTAACCTGTTAATAGCATTAAAAACTAGAAAGACCTTGCCCTAATCAACAAAGACTACGAGAATTTGTTTAAACTAGATTATGTCTTCACTCAATATAGCCCGAAGGCTTTTACGCCATCAAGTTATACCAATTGCCACAATCAATTCGACTAAACAATTATAGATTTAAGCTAGTTGATTAGCTACGTAAATTCCTATTAGATGAACAACGGGCTTTGTTTGAAGAAATAACAACAATTTACTATGGGTAGATTATCCCAATAAATCATAGAAAAGACATAAATGCAATGTAAATTAAAAGTAAATTAAAGCATGTTAATATCTCACAATCATATAAACTTCTACCTTGAATTATCCCTTAACTGGATAAAAGAGTTTATCCACACATGGCCATGGAAAAACATATGAGATTTTGAAGAGAATATATCAAAAACGAAACCGCGATCGGAGGCAAAAGAAAAGAGTGCCTTGCTAAAACCTAATTTTCACTTATATACTAATAAAAACTAAGGCCCACATTAATATAACAAAATTGGCCAATCATATATTGTTTTACTCCTCCTCCTAAGCTGTTAAATTAGCTTAAAATGTCAGATAAAAACGTGGGTCCAACTGTCCAAGTAATTTCATCCCATCATCTCCTGCTCTGCTGTTAGTCTTGCCCAAGGGTAACTCCTGGCAGCACCAAAATAATCCAGAAATCTTCAACTTCAGCTCCTATGCTCCAAATACTCCTCAAATATGCTCCAAATGCTTCCTTTTCGTCAAATCCAACTGCCCCTAATCAAAGTAAGAAAAACTAAGTAAAACTCATATTTATGCACAATAAACTTCAAATAAGCAAAGCATTAGGGACCAAAAACATGTTGGATTTGCAAGCCGTTAGGTACCAATGATTCACACAAAATTTTTAATTTTTCCATTAGATACACTCGTAATCTCCACTAATCTAATAAAGATACAAGAAAAAATTAAAGGGTCCTTAAACAAGGTTCTAATAGGGCCGAGGGATAAATGGTTTACAAAGGAAGGGAATATAATAAAAAATAATTTACAAGTAGTAAAGCAAGATCAAGCAAATCAAGAGAAATGTCAATGCATTACTCCAAGAATATGGAAAAACAAATTATTCATAATGTAACATCCCATTACCTTTGGGAGGTTAGAATAGTAAATATGAGTGATTAATGAGAGCTTAGAAATGTATTTTTCATGCTCATGCATAAAATGACATACGAATATAAGTGAATAGTGAAATGTTGCATATTAAAATGATTGTACATGCATTCGTTGACATTCCAGGTATAATTGATTTGTAGATATGGTTTTATGGAGAATTGTGGTTTTTATATGTTGAAAAATTGATTTGGAGAGTGTATTTAGTGATTTAGAATTTTTAAAGAATTTTAAAAAATTTTCTAAAAATTTGGGTAAATTTTGGACTAGGAAAAATGCCAAGTGGCAAGACAATTGACAAATGGCAGTAGAAATAAATGTCAAATGACAGTGGATTTTAGGACTTATTGACTTATGTCATTAAAATTTGGGAAAAAATTGGATTAGAAATTGAAGTCAAATAGACTAGTTTTCCAAGGACAAACAAATAGAGCCATAAGAAAGTGACATGTGGCAAGTGACATGTGGCAAGTGACATGTGTCACTTGCCACATCACTTATAACCCACGATTGTTTTGTTAAAAGACTACACTTCACATTGTTCTTTTTTTCATTTGTTCTTGCTCTCTTCGTTCTTCATCTTCTCCATTTTTTGTCTCCACCTACAAATCTCCTACTAACTGCCATCAAGTTGATTTTTGGCCACAATATCATACTAGTCACTTAAATAGCTTGCTAGCTTCTTCTTGCTACTAAAAGATCCAACCTAGTCCACCTTCAAAGCTGATGAACGTGGGATGCTTGGGAGCTACGGATGAGTGAGATTTGGAAGAGTTTGGAGCTAAACCTAGTAAGTTATGCTTTAAATGTCATGGGTATGGTTAATTTACACTAGATTGATGAGTAAATTGAAAATTGATGACTTGGTTATGCAAGGTTTATGTATGTGTCGTGGGTGATGAAAAATC
>JAOSBN010033781.1:0-16057 GCA_027563595.1 Erythroxylum suave
TGGTTGATTGCATCCTCTAATTATAAATGCAATAAAGACCTGAATACATAATTAAAAATGATGATGAAGAAGTTACACGCACTTGTGTTAATATTTGAAAAAATTAAGAGCCTAGTGATGCAAATCGACCTTTTTTTAGAGCCGATGAACAAATTTGAATCAATTTAAGAAAGCGAAAACAAATAAAGGAATGGACTCATTGATTATAAAGAATCAATAACCAACTTCTAAACACTAAAAACAAAGAATTCTTTGATAAGTTTAGACTTTAATAAAGAATAATTAAAAGAAAATTTGACTCATCTCAATAAATAAATATCTTAAAAGCTCTTAAATTAGACAGAAACATGCCTTCAATTCTAAATATAAAATAGGGTTTCTAAAATATGGTATAATTTGAAACATGCCTATAGATAAAAACTATAGATTTGTCTATAACTTATGTTAAACTTTTATGTTCTTGATTTAATACTTTGTGGCAATTATTGTTTTAATCTTTGGTTTAAATTGAGATATTAGGTTATATATTCACCAAAAAAAATGTCTTTCTTATGTTGCACAACTTAGAGCTAGTACCATAATAGACCTATAAACATCGTATTAATATGTAAGTGAAGAAAGATCTTAATTGCTTGTTAGTTACCTGTATGATTGGTTCAAATCCTATTGGATAGTTAGGAAGAGTTTTGAGAGTTTGATAGGTCACAATTCAATTCTTATCTATTTTAATTAGAATTTCTTGGTTAGATATCAAGAGAGAAATCATAATTATTGGATATGTAGGGTCTTTATTAAATTAAGAGGATGAGGTGAAAACAAAACAAAGATAGAAGTAATTCCTAAGTTGTTATCATTAATTAACTACAAGTTCATTATTGCTTTGTTAATTGTTCACTTGTCAATTTTCTTTAGTTTAGATAATTTTCTACCTAAACTTATTTTACTTTTTACCTTAAACAAAGTATTACAAAAATTATTATTTGTCTAATATTTATATTATAAAGATATGACCTGTATAAGTGTGGTAGATTTTTAAAAAATCAATCAAACACTTAGGAGGTATAACTATCAACTCATTATATGTATTTTCAAGTCTGACTATTTTAGAAAGCTAAAATTAAACACAAACCCGAACATGTCAACAATTAATATAATTACACAAAGAATATGGATATACCAAAATATGCAATAAGTTCACTAAAAATAATATAGATTAATTTATGATATATTATTTCAAATTTATTCACATTTCAACATTTTTTCAAATGTATCTTAATGTTTATCTTGTAACGCTACATATAATGTCTTACTAGCATATTTCTATTTATATTAGAGTTTGGCTTTCGGTTGCCAATTTCATTAATTAATAATAAGGGTAACTTGCTCCTATGACCTTTCATAATTCTATAAATGTTAAAAAAAACTTTAAATTAATATATTTAACTAGTAAATTATCTAATGAGCCAATTTACCTAATTACAAAAGAACCATAACTTCACATTAATAATGCGTAGCTAGCAAGATTTATTTAAATTTCTTTTTTAACTTGTAAAATTACATTGTTTTAGTAAAGTTTTCTACAAATTGTATTTCACATTTCATAATTGATGAGAGTTATCTAGGTCTTCTTTAAGACTCAAAAAATATATATTGGTAACAGATCTTTTACAAATTTTAATTAAGATTAACTAGGAAGTGTTATGCGAAGGTTTTCTACTTTTCTTTAACCTGCTAACTTTTTTAAATGTTATAAATGCGAGAACTTTTTAAGTGAATATCACGTACATAAGGAGAGTTGTAATAAAACCCTTTCTATAATTATTTTACATAGATTTGAATTTATATTAATCAACTAATAAGAGTTACTCAAAAACATCTTTATCTGTAATTGCACCTATAATTATAACTTACAATAGATAATTAATATATGCAATTGTTCAACACATAAAAATTTTTAATCATTATTTTGTTTTATTTTGTTATGTTGAAATTAAGTGATAGGAATATTAAAATTAATGTTGTCTCCCTAATATCTAGATTTATATTTTCAAGTTACTACTCAACTTACAAATTTATCCACCTATAAAATTCACCTTTAAGTTACCCCTTAGAAAGCTTTATTAAATATTATAGACTACTTAAGGAGCTTGTAAAGCTTCTAAGCATTTCTTTAAACACTTAACGTACTACATGATGACTTTACTCTCTCTTATATGTCTACTCCAGCTAATATATTGTCTCCTTTCTTTCTTACTATATTTTTTTGGTCTTCTGCCTACCTTTTTCTAATTTCTATTCTCCTTCTTGTGATCACATCCTTTCTCATCCTTAATTGCTTGTCTCTACCTCATCTAGTTGCACAATTTTGATCTTCATCTTTCTCTTTTTCTTACTCTTTTATACACTTTTCTTATGTTTTTCCCTGTGTGCTTGAGGAACCTCCAAAATCTTCCTTTTTAATTTACCACCTTTTTTCAATCTTTTAGAACCTTTTCTCAATTTATCTAGTCTAGTTTCACTCCTTTGCACCTTTCTTTTTTTTAACTCAACGT
This sequence comes from Erythroxylum suave, assembly GCA_027563595.1. Classification (NCBI taxonomy): domain Eukaryota; kingdom Viridiplantae; phylum Streptophyta; class Magnoliopsida; order Malpighiales; family Erythroxylaceae; genus Erythroxylum; species Erythroxylum suave. Next base: position 2,553 of record JAOSBN010033781.1, read on the forward strand.
CAAAACCCCCAAACCTAGTCATTAAAGATTTTCCACATTTAACTAAAACCATTACTTTTCCTTTTTCACCTGCTCAAACACCTTCAAAAGATTAAGCACTTTTTGCAACTGGGGCAACTAAAATTACTGCCTATACATCTCACTTGAAGGTCGTGGAAGGTGCTTTAAATTCTATGATAATGTATCATTTAGGAAACAATACAAATAGGTATTGAAGGAACCCCTCTCAAGCTTCAATCTTATCACCAACTTCCTCTAAAGGTAAAACCATAGTAGCACCAAAAGTAGACTCAAGGAGGGAGTTGCCAAATGGGAAATCACTCTTATAGTTTTTTTCATAGACAAAAGACCATCTTTCCTAACCTTAAATGTCTGGGAAAGATTCCATTGGAAGAACTTTTGTCTTAAACAATTAATGAAAATAATCTATTTCTTTTCAGATTTTGCTCATCTAACCAAGCTCAAAATGTATTGCAAAATGAATCGTAGCATTATAACTTTTAGCTTACTCTTATCCAATTTTGGAAACCTGGGGTTAAACTTTTTGATTTAAGGCAAAGACAAGTTCCCTTTTGGTTGAACATATACAATATATCCTTTAAATATTAGAAGCTTAAGTAATTTGGCTAGCTGTATAGGCGAACCTGCAAATCTTTAAGCATAAATGAAGTAATAGCCACTATGAACAGAATTATTTATCCTCAGGTATGTGTTCTAATTGATATCAATAGAAAACTTATAGAAAGCATTCCATTGTTCTAACTGATATCAATTGAAAGCTCTCAAAAGCGCTTCATTATTAAGGCCTAGTGAGGAAGACAATTGTTTTGAAGATGATATATTAGGCACTTATAATTAGAGTCACCTATAATTAGAGTCATAATCAAGTTAAATAAAAGAATGTATGAAGGCGAATATAAATGAATTTTCAAACTACTGAGTTTATAAAACTCCTATATTTGGATAATAACATTCTAGATACTAATGCTAATAAATTAGTGGATAAAAAGGAAAAGATATAAGAGTTATCTAATGATGAGTCTCTATTAAACTCTACATATTGAAATGAATATGAAACTTATAATGGAAAAGGAGCCCACTAAGCAAATAATACTTCATAATTTTAAGGTGCTTATAGTAGGGAATGAGGACTCCTAATAAACATAGAGCATAGAGGTTATGGCAAATTCAATATCAAAGAAAAATGAAAGCAAATATTTGGATCCTATGATGCAAAGGATCAGTTAATAGGAATATGAAATATTAGATTAGTAAGAGTTAAAGTGATACTCATACAAAGAGCACTTATTGAAGGTTCCTAAGGAGAAGTTGCAAGAAAAAGATGAAAAGCCTTAGCCTCTACTTCCAAATGACCATTAGACGATGGAATGCTAGAGAGCTAAATAGTCCTAATAAATAATAAACGATGTTTGACTATATTTAAGAATAGAAACCTTTCATACTTTTTGAAACCACAATTGAGGATAGTAACTTTAAGAGATTAAAATTTGTAAGGAAGTACTACTTTATCATTACTAGTCACCATTGTCATTATAATCAAAGGATAAGAGTAACTTTTGAGCTTTATGAGGTAGAGATAATAGGAATAGATGATACATTCTATAGTCAAAATGTTTAACCAAATTGCAAGGTTCTTCATCACTTTTGTATATACATTTAATGATAATTATTAGGGAACTCCTTGTGGAACAAGATTAAAGAGATTAAGGTAAATAGGACTGAGCCATGGATGATTATGAGGGATTTCAACAATATGATTATCGAACTGAAGCTGAAGGAAATGTGAACCTGAGATGCCATACTGATGAACTCAAAGAATGCATTAGTTGTTTACAAGTCATTGATTTAAGAATGTAGGTCCATTTTTATGCCTAAAATAAAAAGGAATTTGATTCTTAAGAAAAATCTCAATAGAGCTATAGTTAATAAGCTACGTATTTATAGAGAGTAAGGTAGTGTTTAATAATAATCTTTTTTTGGATCATATTCCTATCCTTATATAGAATATATTCAATCAGTATATTAGGATATTTATATTTAGATTTAATAATTGCTTGAAAAAGGTAGAAGGTTTGATAAAGATCTTATTAAAGCCATCAAAACTCCTATAAGAGGGAACAAAACTTTCATCTGTATAAGAAAGTAACAAGTGATATAGAAGGAGATGGAACTTTAATGTATAATTTAATCCACATTTTACAAACATCCAACCAAGGCCACCACAGAAAATTCCCAGTTAAAACTCAAACACTATCAAACAAAAAAGAGCAACATTAATAACAAGCTCAGATCTTTACCTTTGGGATGGATGTTCTGGATTCAATTTGGCTCTCTTTGCCAAAAATGACAATGAACAGCAACACTACCTGAACATGAGCACATGAACAATTGGGAAATTTGCCAGTAATCTATAAGCATACCTTCTAATCAGTAACAATCTTAAAAGACAGAAAATTTTGTTTCAAAATAGAGCTAACCTTTCCAGAAACTCACAATTCTTAAGCAACCCATCTCTAGCAATAGGAAGGGACAAATATTTATCAGCTATTTGACTGCCTAGAGTTCTCATTTTAGTGTTAAACGGTTGGGGGGGAGGGAAAGGAGTCGGTTTAACGAAGCCAAAACGATGTCATTTGATTATAAACAAAACGACGTTGTTTTGAATATAGGAGGAGAACATTTTCACATGGCTTTCTGTGACGCTTTATTCAAAAAATGTCGCGGATTCTATTTGGTGACGTTTGATTGATCAATCGTTGCAAAAAGTCTCACATATCTGCAACACTTGTATAAAACGTCGCCGAATATGTATACTTTTCGTGATGTTTTATAAACATCGTGAAAAGTATTAACAATCCACGATGTTTTATTCACAAAATGTCGCAGATTGTATACAATTTTGTAGCGTATACATAAGACTCGTGAAATATCTTAGAGCATCAATATTCTTGAAAGTTATATCGGTCTCTTTGTGTTTTAGAAAGTGATATCACTATATTAAGAGAGACTATTAAATTCTTCATACATTTCTTGTTGAGAGCTTATAGAGGCTAGAAAAATACTACTATTGTGGAAGGTTGAAAAGCATTGAAAAGTATACACTTGTGAGTTTGAAGAAGCTCGTCAAATTACTAATTGGTTTTTATAGTGAAATACTCAAGTTGGATATTTAGGAACCAAATGTAGGCTTCGTTATAAGCTAAACCAGTATATGTAACGTCCCAATATATAACCTAGAAGTATTATAGCATGTCTAGGGTGTATTAAGAAGTGAACATAATGAATTAAGTACATCTAAGTATAGTAAGAGATATAATGATACTTAATGTAAAAGACAAGGGTAAATGGATAATTTGTTCGCTTCGGCTAGGGCATACATAATGTGAATATGTATGGAAATTTTTTATATGTTTGCTTGGATTTATGAATGTGATGTGAGGGAAATTGATAAAAGAAGTATTCCATAAGTAAATGGGATGTTTTTGTTTAATTTGGATGAATTTTTATGTTGCTCTTGCATGATAAGATCGAAGTTAGTTAATTTGGGATGTGTACCTCATTGAATGGATAGGTTCCACTTAACAAAATTCTATAATTTGGTCATATCTTGGCTTGTAGACCTCTAAATTGGATAATTTCAATTAGAGATTAAACTGGAGACATAGGTCTAAAACTTTCATGAAGGAACTGAAATCTGATTCTGCTTATATAAGTTTTGAATTATGTTTAGAAGTTGAGCTTGGCTATTGTCCTTATTTTCGAATAACCTGTAGTTTTTAGGGTATAACTCCCAATATAATTACATGAAATTTATGCCATTAGAAACTTAAGATAAAGGGGAATGAAATAAATTGATAAGATTATTAGCCATTTTATGAACTATGGAAGGGAAAGAAACCAGATATAAGCTATTTTCTTGTTTTTGGTAGTAAATGCTATATTCTTAGACGTCGAGAACAGATCAGAAAATTTGAAAATAAGAGTGAAGAAGGGATCTTCATTGGCTATTCCATAGTAAAGCATACCGAGTGTTCAATCAAAGAACCAAGAAAGTGTTAGAGTCTATAAATGTTATGAGTAATGATGTGTCTCAATTAAATGGTAATGTGGCAAAAGAAAATTCACAAAACCAACCTTATAGAGCAACTCAAACAAGCAACGAAACAAGAATCAAAAAGTGCCATATAGTTAGTTACTTTTGATAAAGAAACTGTCAAAACAGAAGAGTTATTAGTTGTTTCGGATGATGAACCCACTAAGACACTTGATGCAAAAATAATTCCATTAAATAATCAACATCCAAAAGAAGATTATTTAAACAAGGATCCTCCCTCACGGATCAGAAGAATTCAAGTGAGAGAAGAAAAACAGAGGAAAGAAAAGGAGTTAATTATCATAAACTTGAGGAACTTTTATGCTATACATCTTCATTCAAGCCTAAAAATGTTAAAGAAGCCTTATAAGACGTGTTCTAAACAGCAGCTATGCAAGAAGAATTGATTCAATTTGCTCACAACAACGTCTGGAAATTGGTGCCAAGACCGTCTAATGTAAATATGATAAGAAGAAAATGGGTTTTTCGTAATAAAACTGATGAAAAGGGTAATGTGACTAGAAATAAAGCAAGGCTAGAGGCTCAAGGTTACTCTCAGATTGAAGGAATTGAATTTGATGAAACTTTTAAGTCAGTGGCAAGACTTAAGTCAATTAGATTACTTTTGAGTATAGCATGTGTAAAAGGCTTCAAGCTTTATCAAATGGATGTGAAGAGTGTGTTCTTGAATGGGTTCATATAAGAAGAGGTATATGTTTAGCGGCTAAAAGGATTAATTGATTAGTCCATGTTAATCATATTTTTAAGTTAAAGAAGGCTCTTTACGGTTTCAAAAAAGTGCCAAGGACTTAGTATGAAAGTCTTACTCTATAAGGCTATGAAAGAGGTAATGTTGACAATACCCTATTTCTTATAAACTTCAAATCTAATTTGATGATTGCGTAGATTTATGTTGATGATATTTTTTTTAGTTCCATTCATCCTAAAATAATGGACAAAGTTGTGACTTTAATGACACATAAAGTTGAGATAAGCATGGTAAGTGAATTGAACTTCTTTTTAGGTTTGTAAATTAAAAAAGTGAAGGATGGTATCTTTGTATCACAACCTAAATATGCAAAGAATGTAGTGAAGAAGTTTGGACTTGAGAATGCTCGACACACTAGAACTCCCATGAGTGTATCTACGAAGTTAAACAAAGATGAAAAAGGAAAAAGTGTTGATGTCAACTTATATAGAAACACTATTGGCAGTATACTGTATTTAACCACAAGTAGACAGAATATCTGTTATTGCATTGAAGTATGTGGTCGCTATCAAGCCAACTAGAAAGAAACACACTTAATAGCAGTTAAGAGGATTATTAGATATATTAGTGATACTTCTGAATTTGGGGTTTGGTAGACATGTGACTCTACATCTTATCTAGAAGCAGATTGGGATGAAAATTTAAACGATCAGAAAAAAAAAACTTCAAGGGATTGTTTCTTCTTAGGTAGTAATTTGATTTCGTGATACAATAAAAAGCATAATTCTACTTCACTATCAACCACAGAAGTGGAATATATTGCTGCAAGTAGTTGTTGTTCGCAACTTTTCGGATGAAACAGATGTTGGAAGATTATGGAATCAATCAAAATGTGTTAACAATCCTATCCGATAACAATAGTGCTATAGATATCTCGAAGAATCCAGTTCAACATTCAAGAACAAAACACATTGACTTGAAGTATCACTTTATCCAAGAGCTCATGAACAAAATAGCTACTCTTTCATACATGATTACAAAAAACCAATTAGCAAACCTTTAGACTCAGTTAGGTTTGAATTTCTTCGAGGGGCTTTGGGACTATGTGCTTTAAATTTTTTTATCTATTTTATTAAAAAGGGGAAATCCGAAAAGGGATTAAAACTCCCTAATTTGTCTTCTTTTTATGCTGTCACCCACCAAAATTACCTTCCCTCCTTTCTTCCTTTTTGCAATTTGATTTTTTGGCTCCATAGTGTTGGATCGCTTATAGCCCAGGAATGCACATTGCGTAGCGGAATGGACCATAAAAATTCAGTCTTATGCCTTGGTTAATCAAAATTTTTACAATAAGAAGTATGAGAAATTACCTCTTGTAGCACGTGGATTATGTTTCTTTCCAGATATCTTGATACTACAGCTTGCGAACGTCCTTTACCGGTATCCACATGAGGATGAATGATCTGGGCAGCGGCTAATGTGTGCTAGCAAGTTCTAAACACTTTAGAACGCCACACAATTATTCTCTCGGGAAAAGTGACCAATGGCTAGGTGGCTAAGGTTTTCATATATCTTTTAATAAGACATAATCTCTCTATTTATAGAGAAACCATAATCCTAAACCTATTAGGAATAGGAATATCATAATCCTAGACCTATTAGGATTATAGAAGCCCAATAAGTTTCAACTCATATTATATCTCATATAATAAAAACCCAACAACTTAATTGAATGTAGCCCAATAAATATATAAATATATCCACATATATTTATTTAATGCCTAATAAATTAGGCCTAAGGGAATAAGCCTAAATCACATCACTCTTTGTGTGCGACCTTGTAGGCTAATTTGAAGTTGGCAATAGGCTAGATCACACTTCAAGGCCCATAAGTCATAAGTGGCCTCTAGCAAGACTACCCCAAATCAAATGAGGATCGGTAATCCAATTTAACCTGTAACCGTGGTTATAAACTCACTTTGTAACACGATATCAAGATTAATCATAAGTTATGGTACATGTCAACCTTTGATTAATCATAGTTTCTTGATTTCCAAGTTGACTGACTATAACAAATGACATTGATAACTCCTCATCAATTCATTTGAGCATGGCCACGCATTTCTTCAGTCAAACTTGTTAAGAGGCCCAAATGATATCTCTCTCATTTAAGAGAGGTACAGATCCCATCTACATCATTCACATCCCTCCGCATGATTCATTTAATGTCCAACATAAGACTACTTGTTATCCGGTTAAAGATAACTTAGTCTAATGTCAAAAAACTTAATCCCTCATGTGGGGAACCATGATGACTTCAGGTCAAAGGACTAAAGTCAAAGCATATTGAGAATCACTAATGACATGAAACCATATCGTGTTCTCTTTATAGGTCGGTCCAATATATGTTCTCTAGCATATATCTATGTGTCTGATTTGTTAACTCATATCCATGATCAATAAAACATGATCATCAATTAGAACACATAATAGCCTTAATTTATTATTGTTCCACCAATAATGATTGACCAAGGATAGTTTAGCATAATATTATAATGCTTATGGTTTTACTATCAAGTCACACATTTGATGACATAACCCTAATACTATTCATGAAATGCAAATCACATAACATAAAAAATATACATGCATATATAAAAGAATACCTCATAATTTATAAATAACAAGTCAGAATTTCAGTATAAAAATCACATATGACCATTGACCCAGGGCACACTATTAGCACATAGTTAGTCATTTTGTCTTCTCCCTTTCACGAAATCTCACCTCTCTTCTTCTTTTTAGGTTTCTCTCTCTTGATTTTCTCTCTTCATTGATGACACACACTCTCTTCTTATTAAGTTATTCAATTTTCGGAGCTAAGATGGATAAGTTTAAAGGTATTTCTTCTTCCTCTAGTGTGGAGCAATCACAGTCAGCAACCATTCCCTCCACCATTGTCCCTACCTGACACTCTAGTTTGCTCCGATAACTCCCACTAGGTGGAAGATCAATTACTGGTGTTAGATCTTCATTAGAGGTGCCTGTTAACATTCCTGACCCGTCTTATATTCGGGAATAACTATTGGAACAAGATGATGCCATGTGTGTGCTATTTTCCACGGTAAAATTTTGATTGTAATGATGCTCAAGTTGAAACTACCATTCTAGTCTCTACGGTTAGGTCACCACCTACTGGCACTAATTTTGCTCCATAGAAACTAGTCAAACAATTGGCTCAAAAATCAATCTGACCTCCTCAAATAGACTCTTAGGTCAGAATATCAGTTGATGATGTTGTATCATATACATTTTATACTTCCACTAAAGTAAAGAAATGGGATACCATTTCAAACACCAAGTTAGCACTTGATCATCCCATAAATTTTCAACAATTTCTCTTGGACATTTTGTTGACAGAAAGAAATTTTTTGAATGTTGCACTATTGCCTCAACATTTTGATTTTGCATTAATGAAAGAATTTTATTGTAATTTGGATAAAGATATATTGACTGATATTGCCTTAAGCTATAAATTAGTATATGTGTGGGGTAGAATGGATCAATTTGATCCTAATAGACTAAATTTATTTATGAGGTTTGATAATCAAATTGGTGATCAAATCTATAATGATGATTGGGCTGTGCCAAATGAGACGATAGCAATTGTGTTAACTAGGGGTAAATTGAAGGCATGGCCATCTTCTTCCGCTTCGCATGCCTCCTTATTAACTCAAAATATTTTGTGATCCATAAATTAGTTTTAACTAATTGGATGCCTAGTACGCATGCGGTTTTAGTTTATCTAGCACAGGCTAAGTTGGATTATACAATTGGCACTAGGGTGAATTTTTATCAGAGACGACTCATAATTGAAACATTGCTTACAATTAAGGGTAAGTCTCAATCCTTGTTATACTTTCCATGCCCGATTACGCAAGTTTAATATGTCAATGGTGTTCCTCAGTTGGATTCGAGTGTCCTTGAACCAGTAAGTTTGATGAATATTTAGCCAAGGATTTTAAATGAGAATAAGCAAGGTCGGGTGGTTGATTTGCCCTACACTCTGCCTGGACCTTCTGATGCATCAGCTTCTACATCTATCAATCTGCATGTTGCTCTGGTTACTGAAATCAACAGGATTAAGGGTATCTTTCATATGTGAATTGATGCTCTTCGTTAATTGAAGCAAAGGGTCTTTGGTTTTCAGATGCTTCCTGATTTTACTTTTTAGCATCTTTTGTCCTAAAAGGGAGAACATTATGTCGAAACATACGCTTTTGATTTATTTGGCCTCTGTTAATTTTGGATATTTGTATCCTTGAATAATTGATTATGTTTGAATCTTGTTGACTGATTAAGGGGAAGCTCTCTTTTGGTTGTGAATTCGATGTTACATGTCCAGTTATTTCCTTTAGAGGGTCAAAAAGGGGGAGATTGTTAAGATATAGGTTATGATAGCTTGTTATTAATTTTGGACATTATTTGGTAATTGAACTTAGCCGAGTTTATGCAGGACTCTTTCAAGACAAGTTTGATAAGGTTTAATCCTAATTAAGATGAGATTCAAATAGATAGTATATCTTTGGGATAATGGTTATCCAAGATTAAAATTTTGTGGGAATTTTGAATTGATTATGGAATATGTAATATGGCTGGGATTCACATGTGTAGTTGGCTGAATGTTGTCATTTTTGGAAAGGAAAAATGATAGATATTGGATAACTTGGCAGCTGGGATTTCAAGGGTGATTTTTGATAATGTTTAGTTGCTGTTTGTGTTAAAATAAAACTCTATCTACACTAAATGTTTCAGGAGTATCAGGCAACCTAAATTGTGTAGTTGGTGCTGTATCTTTCTTTGGTTGTGTTGTCGTTAATTGTGGATGTACAATAGTTGTAATTTTTTTGGGCTTTTGCGTGTTTTTCTTTGGTTGAGTGATTAGTGACTTTTTGCAGTTGGATATCCTTCTACTATTCAATGACAATTGAGGGTGTTCTTTAGGAGTTTTGCAGTTGATTTTTTTTTCTGGTTTATGTAATCTTTCTTTGTTGTTGTTCTTCATCTTTTGCATGGTTTTTGGTGAATTGATTAGATGCTAATTGTGTGGTTGTCAATGGTTGAAGTGGTGTCAGAAAATTCCAACCCTCGAGTGCTACAGTACTATTGGCAAACAACTTTTTGATTTGTCATTAAAGGAGTTGAATTAATTAGGGAAGTTGTCTTTTCTTATATAAAGTGTATTCATTTATATTCGTTATTATTTTTAGTCACTTGAGTCGTGAGGTTATTATCTTTATCGTTAAAAGTTGTTGAGAAAATCTTCTGTTGAGCTTAACACAATTTGGTCGTGTTATTAGATGTACTTATTTTCACGAGTTTTGAGGACGAGGGATAGTGTCAAGGGTTGAGTAAATCGGCTCGATAAAGCTTTATATAAAACTATTGTTGTTGGCGAAAGTATTAAGCTGGGTTAGGGCCCGCAAAAGTAGTTAAAGTGTGCCGAACTGCGTTAACAAATTTTTGATATTGATTTGCATTCATGTGTTTGATTATTTTGACTGTACTGGAATCAATCACGGCCGCATAAGAAATTTTGCAAAATTATATTCCTTCATAATTTCAACCTTGATATAAATTAAATCTCATAGTTATAACCTCATTATAATTTTAATTACACATTAATTATTTCGATATTTTATCTTTAATCTTAAGTATTAAATATAATTAAATATATATATATATATAATAAATAATATTTTATGAAATAAATTAATAACAATTAACCGATAGATTGTAAGAATACAAATCAATATCACATAAATACCAACATACATTCCTATGAAAAAATTATGTTATTCAATTAAAAATATAAAGAATTTATGTTTGTGAACTATTGCACAAGAGACATAATGCAATAGTCTCTTACTTGATGTTTAATTTGCAATTCATAGATCAATTATATAATTAATTGATAGTTTTTAAACTATCATAAATTATATTGATTAAATACGATATTTTGAAAATTAAATTAAATTTAAATTCATAAAATTAAAAAATAATTTGTCGTGCACGTTAAATTTTAAAATAGACAATTTTAGTGGTGCACATTAAAATTTAAAAGAGATGATAAAAACCCAATTTTTTATTTCTTAACAAAAATAAAGTAACAAAATTACAGACGCAAAAAACGTAGAAACGTCTGACAGTGGCATCTAAACCATAAAGGCCTAATTCCAGGAAATTAATACCTACATAAGAGATGGATGGAAATCATGGTCTGGAGATGCAAGCGTGTTAATCTCTTGGTCTCTTTCTAACTTGGAGATGTCTTCCTTCTTCAAGTTAAGGTATACCTGAATACCATCTTTTTCTTTTGTTGGAAAGAACGAAACTAAATTTTCAAAAGGCCAACGTCCATTGGAAACTGACAGAGGCTTTCCCCATCCGAAATCACTTTCATAAGTTGGAAACAAGCAACTTGTAATCGTCAATGGAACTTCCTTCTTGTTACGAAGTGCCTCTTCTCTATCTTGCATTATTTTCAGATACTCTTCGCCATCCTCAAGTCTCTTCACAAATTCTGCGTCCACGCTTCTTATTCTTTCCCTCATTTGGTTTATGACACTAGTGCCCGAATAAGAATCCATGGCCTTGTTGTCAAGCACTGCAACCACTGGCTCGTATACGAAGTTTCCAATATAATGCCTCGGGAGAGGGGGTTCCATTCTTGAACGCAAGTTAATGGCTGTTCTCAAAACGTAAACAGTAGCAGGAGTCGGTTTCGTTTGAGTTGTTTCCAGGAATCTCTCCCATATAAAAGTTGTTAACGCCTGAGTTCGTGTCGGTCGTCGATGGTCTCCTGTGCTAGTACTTTTGTCAGTGTATCTATCTTGAAGAACAGATAAGCTTGTTGCGTTAAATTGGTACTTTCGCACCAGAAGGTTATGCTCTCCATCAACAATCTCAAAGGAAGGGTCAAACCCTGATACATTAATCGGTGGAAAGTACTTGGCAGTGTCGAAACGAGGCACAGATATATTGCTATCTCCACGAGCAACAGCGGCCCAAGTGTCGAGGAACGTAAATCCTGACAGGGCATCAGCTATCTTGTGGGACAGACCAATCCCAACGACCATACCACCACAGTCGAAGTAAGAGACTTGAGCAAAAGCAATGAGATCAGTGGGTTCGCCAACTTCATGGGGGATCAACTTGTTGAGATGATTGCAATATGGGGTTTGGAGAACTTGGAGCATGGTGCATCTGACCTTAGCTTCCACGAGAGGAACTCCCTCGTCGTTGCAGTCTATGTGAGAGTTACCTACGACACGCCCTGCGAAAGGGTAAAAAAGGGTTAAGGTCTGAGACAAGGATTTCTTCACCCTTTGGTACCTTTCAGTATTGGTGATGTTGGACTTTCTAGGATAGAAGAGGAACCAGGGTGCGATAACTCCAACCATGACTTGATCAAGGGATGAGAATTGGCAACGACGCAGATGGTTAGGGGTTGGAGAAGATGGCTTCACCATACTTTGAGAGATTTTATCCACATGAGTCATCATTTTCTCTAACAGATGCTCAACAAGGGCTTAGCTTCTCGCTTAAGAGGTCTTCAATGAGATCAGAATGCAATTGAGTTATCAGAACAATTGAATGAAGTCAAATCGCTACATGATCGTGGTTAATATCGTAATATTGGATCTAAAAGATCTACCAGGACACAGGAAAAAGTAGCCTCTTAGTGGTGGCTCTTTAGTGCTAGATTTGAAAAGTTTGTCTCTTATAGTTGAAAGAACAGGAGATTTTTGAATTGGCCTGGAATTACTAAAGATGAAAGCATCCACCTTGGCCTCCACTGAAATACCATCAATTACAGGTTTGATTGACATGAATATTCCTTTGATTTAATATTTTCCCCCAAGATCAGCAAGTGAGCAATATAGGCAGAAATTTCTACCCTTCAAAAAAACAAGGGAATCCATATAATGCATAAGAAATTAATTTTTGTCAAATGATGAGCTTCCTAATCCTTTTGCATAACAACATTATGTTCTTCACTCTAACTAATTTAAAGCCTGAGCCTCTTTCGTTTGTGTTGTATACCTTATTTTTTGCTGCATCTATTTTATTTCCGGTTCATTCAAAATTCTTCTTTTTTCTATATATAGCTTTGACAATTGACATTACGATACAGATGTGTGAGCTTCAAAATATATCCAAGTCGTCGATAAGTGGGAAGTAGTCTTTTTCAGTATGTTTATAGGCTTCCTTAGTACAGCCTCTCTACCAGTGATGGGCAAGGTTACCCGTTACATCTTAGAGCTCTCTAAATTCCTTATGTCAGCAAGATTTTTACTAGATGGTGTCAGTTGGTGTTATTGTTATTGCTGTTAGGGATGTCAAAATCGGCCCGACCCATAGGCCGGTCAACGGGTTTTGACCTGTTTTGACTGGCCCATGGGCCGGGCCACGGGTCAAGAATATATGGCCCTTGACCCGTGGCCCGGGGCGGGCCGACGGTGGACGAGCCGCGACCAGTGAAATATTGGTCGGGCCGACCACGGGCAGGTCCGACAGACCCGGCCCATGGCCCGCCCATCATAATTTTTTAATTATTTATTAAAATAATTAATAAATAATTTAAGTAAGTTAAAAATTTGTAATTAATGTAGTTCATAA
>JAOSBN010033792.1:0-16057 GCA_027563595.1 Erythroxylum suave
CCACATTGTTGCGTCGAAGTTTCTGAAGTCATTTCCCTCTGGTTGGTCATATTTTCACATCAAACTGAAGAAGATAGAGTAGCGTCCTATCCCTATATATGGAGCCAGTCTATTGCCAACGACAACAACAAAAAGTGACAAACCATCAAATAGATATGATAAGATCCCAGAAGAACGTTTGAAAAGTCTTGGCCGGCATCGTTGGCATAAATGTATTATCTTAACGATGCCGCTCTTTTGTCATAGGAAGGGATACACAAATTTTTCTAAAATATAAATAAATTAAAACTTCATTTCAATTAAATTTTACTCATCCTGTTAATTTTGAATAATTAATCAAATTTTATTTTTTAATTGAAGTTAAAACTTTTAATAAATTTAAGGTTAAATTCCATCGAATTTACACACTCAATCGTCCCACCCTTTTCAATAAACGCTCTTGGTTATTGTTGCTAGCTGAGAGTTTGCCCACTAGTCTTTCAGCCAATGCTACTACGCCCTTTTAACAAGAAAGGATTCTTTGTCTAATTTTTATGATATTTCATAAATTTTAGTCATTTAACTCATTGGTAAATTTATATTCAACTTGGCAGTGAATGTGATTGTCTCTCAATTGTTTGAGACAGATCGCAGATTCTTACTAGGTCAATACCTTCAGAGGTTAATGAAGTATTGACTAATGAATTGATCACCAAAAGTTAATGTTAGAAGTCAATGTTTTGCGTACTTCTCTTTCACAATTATGGGTTGGTTGGACGTCTGAATCAAAACATTGACATCTAATTAATGCGTAAACAGTTCAAAATTTCAAAGTAATAATTGAAGCATAGCTGTCACAAGCCACTTTATGGCTATGTTTACCACCGCAAGAGAAGAAAAGTGGAATCACTTAATTATGTCATTTATACAATATGACTCCAAGTTTCAAAATTTTGATATTTATAACTCGTCCAGGAATAGTAGGTATCGGCCGTCATCTATAATATAGGCCGTCATCTTTAGAACAGACCAGGCTATACTAAAAATTTTTAAAAATATAACAACCTTGATGTAAAATTTTCAAAATTTTTGAAAAACTTACTTTCTGGCCTCTTTCTCTCCCTCTTCCTTCTTTTTTTTCAAAATTTTTATAATTAATTATTTAGTTGAAATTGTGACTTTTTAGTTTTAAATTTTAAAATAAAATAAATACTTTTTATTACTAATAATAATTATACATTAAATTAAAATTAAAAACAAATTATTTTATTTAAATTTATTTTAATCTTTATATAATATTTATTAATAAAAATATTTTATTTTTAAAAATTGTTGTTTATAAACTAATATTTATTTATATATTTTTAACCATTAAATTAATTTTTATTTGAAATTTATATATTTTTAAATATTTTAAATTTAATTAACTTTGTTAATAATTATTAAGTTAATTTTATAAATTAAATTAAATTCAGATATTTATAATTTTAGTAATAATTAATTAATTATATAATAATAGTTTCTTTATCACAAACACTTGTTGTAGATTATAATAATTTGACAGTTAAGGATATTCATTATTCTTTTTATTAGATGTTTTGATATAATTGTTATTTATTATATAATGAAATTAAAATTGCAATATTTTAAATAATTTATATTGTTCTTAATTTTATAGTTGTATGATAATGATTGTCTTTTTTATATAAATTGTTGTTTTTATTTATATGTGAAATATCTGAAAATTATTGTTATTTCATATTAATTGTGATTATTATTTTAATTTTTAAAGGTAGGGTTAAAACTTCAAGATTATTTTGCAATTTTTAAAAAATTTAGGGACTATTTTATAAATTTAAAAAATTATACGAAATAGTACCCGGTATTAACCGATATTGGTACAACACGATACCAGAATCCAATCTGGTACCAAGTCCGATACGGTATTCGTAATATTATGATTTACTAATCTATCTATAAGCGAATAGAATTAACTATAATAAGTTATTAAAAACGGAATAAATCCATAGCATCTGTCCCATATGAACCATGTCACCATATTTATTAATCCTATTTCAATAATAAAACTAAATAAAGCGGAAGATTACAAAAGATAATTAAATCATTAAACTAACAAGAATAATGTACATAAACTACTAAAGGTAAATTAATAAAGCACATGCTAGACTTCAAAGTTCACTTATATAAAATACCAATTATCGTATAAAAATAATTATCTAGATTGAAACAATCATTAATTTCAAGTATTTGTGTCCTCTCTTAATGTACATAACTATGTCCAATTAGGCAACTACTTAACCTTGATATGCAATTCAACCTAATTAAATTCATTAATTACAGTTAACATATTTAGTTATCACAATAGTTTATGATACTTTAATTCTCTAGCCTTTCAATCTTTCATACAATCTTATAAGATTGAACCTATGAAGGTTAGTCACAAACTTAACAATTAAGAACAAAAAGAATAAATTCAACTAATAAATAATTAAATCATGTATTAATAATTGAAATATCCATTAGAAGTTACATCGTTAACTCTAACTAGGGTTTTTAATCATTAAAAATAATAAAATGAAACACAAATAAATCAGTCTCAATATAAGGGAAAGAATAAGAGAAATAAGTAAGAGAAATTGCCACAATCTCTTCCAATATTAATCTCAATCCTTTTTTGAAGCTAACAAAGAATAAAGCCATGAAAATAAAGCAAGATGACTATCAAGCACCTTCTAAACCCTAGATTAGACCTAACAAGAGTCATTTTACAAAATAAAGTTTTAGAATGTTTGAACTTAAGAATTAATGTCTTTAGAAATCGGGCACAAGAATTAGTGTCGCACTAGCATCAACACCAATGCTAATTTTATTTTGGAATTTTTTTTCCTCAAGTTAGTGTGTAACTGATGCCTAACACCAAGTTGTAACTATACTTAATTTTGTTCTTTAACTTCTTGTGTAAAAATATAATAAGTATGGCATTAGTCCAGGTACCACTACGGTTCTACTTCTCAACTTCTCTTATCCATTGCATAACTGGTGGCCTATCTCCTCATCCTGTCCAATGTAAATTTGATCTTCTCCATTAACTTCTTTACTCTTTTGCTATATCCAACCTTAAAGTAAATTATGATGTTTTTTTACAAAGTTGTTGCCCTTTCAAATAGCTTTCAAATGACTTTAACATCTCCTTGATTAGGGATGTCAATCTTAGCTCGACCCGACCCAAGTTTACTCTTTAAACATAGCAGTCGGGCCTAAGCTAAGTTTGAAAATAACTATAAAGTTCTAATTTTTAAAAATTTAAAAATTATTAATTTTAAAAATATTTTATTTTAAAATAAAAGAATCTATCCAATATTAAAAAATTGAAATTAAACAAATGTTAATTAATTCTTAAATTATTTATAAAAAGTACAAAAACTTTTGCTAGTTATTTTAGATATATTAATAAAAATTTCATGTAAATTTGCAATATATAATATTCTTATCAATTAAACGTTGTCATCAACAAGAACAACAACAATAACATCATCAAAATCTTAATATAAATCTCACTAATATGCAAAGTCTAGAGATGTTTAGAAGTACGCAGTCTTACCCCTAATATAATGTATCAGTTAGTAAATATATATGTGTTTGTTACTTTGTTAAAAATAAAGATTATCTTAAAACGTTATCTCATAACAAATCAAAACTTTCCTTTTCATTTTCACTTAAGGATCTTCATGTAGAATGGCAAATTAATATTAAGTTTTATCAATATAATGATTCTAATTTTCTAACATCCAAATAGTTCCCGCCCTAATAGTCTGGAATGGCTAGCTGGATCCACAAGACAGTACACAACTGCTTCTGCCTATAACTTTTTGCGACCTCCTATCCAGGAAGTTCCATGGTATAAGCTAGTATGGGACAAAAGTAGTAGGCCTAGGTACTCCCTTATCCTTTGGCTTGCCTTCCTTCAAAAACTACAAACCTGTGACAAACTCCCCTACCTCTATACTTCTAACCATTGTTCACTGTGCCTTTCAGCTAATGAAACCTTAGACCACTTGTTTTTTGAATGCTCATTTTCTAAATCAGTTTGGGACCAAAGCCTCACTCATTTCCACTTACAGTGCCCTAGTCAACCCTCCCTCCTGCCCCTTCTCACTTGGTTTCAAAGAGCCTCCAATACCCACACTTCAAACCTTTTTCCAATCCTGCTTTCTACTGCTGTTTACCACATTTGGTCTGAAAGGAATGCTAGAGCCTTTAAAGATGAAGCCAAGGATATTGGGAGTGTGTACCTCGGAGTAATCTCCCCAATTAAGGAACATCAAGCCCAAACACTGAGAGGAGGTAATTAACTGAGTACCTATTTTACTAGTCTTTCTTTGCAGGTTTGCCAGCACAAGAAATGCAATAGGTTCGTTCATGTGTGTCTACATTCGGTAGCGGACAGGGGACAGATGTTCCAACATTTCTAAATTTCTTCAGATCTCACTACACCAAGAGGACAAAATCAGTAAACACCATGTTTTAGTCTGCAGCTACGATATAATGTCTTAGATACTTGTGTTTGTGTCTAGTTAGTTGAGGAAATTGTGGGAGTGATGGAGTGTTGAACCTTGATCACATTATGAGCAAGAAGTGATGGAGTTCCTAGGTTCTTGTTGGAGCTTTTGTATAGCAAAGGCCTTTGTTCCTTTAACCTCCACCTTATAGGTGAGAGCTAAAAAAGTCTGGAGTTACTTGTAATCCTTCATTGTACATAACTCTATATTTGTATAAAAGCTACTGAATTAACCAAAAAAAAAAAGTTCTAACATCGTAAATTTATTTTTAGAAAATGGCTATTTGTCAATATAAAAAATATTTTAATTCTTAGCAAATGGAATATACACACTATTGAAATTGATATTAGAATTTCGCATATCTTTTATGCTAGAAATTATCAATTATACGAATAATTTTAATTGTTAAAATTTTTAAACTAAAATCATTTTATTTGAATGTTAATAAATATAATAAAGATAATGGAAAGGTTAATAAAGTTAAGAATAGTTTTGTTTCTATTTTGTTCGTTGAAAATGATCCAATTTTCTGTTATGTTAAGGCACACAAAAACTATTACGTGAAGATAAAACCAAATAAAGTAAAGCAATTAAGGAACGTGGCCAACTTATATAGGTTTTGTACAAAGTTACAAAGCAATATAGAACTAGACAATGGAAAATGATGCTTATTCACTAGGAGAAATTTGTACAAAGTTAGGTTTTAATGAATTATAGGCTTGCCCTATAATGAATATATAAAGAAATTAATGAAGAGTGATTATTTACTTGAACAAGATGCATGGAAATGAAGATAAAAACCGAAAATGCCTTTTCCATAACATTAAACAGAAAATTAATGTTTCCTTGTGTTACTTCATAACAAAAAATATTTAATCATTATACTTGGACTATTCAGAATATGAAAGAATAATATCAATTCAAAATTCTACCTAGAGCACAATGTTACTATCAAACTTCTATTATTTTCAAAATTAAAGAGTATTATAATGCTATTATCAAAATAAAAAAGATTAAACAATCAATTAATGTTGGAGACTAAAGTTGAGCCAATGGATAAAGCCAACAATGTAGAATTTTCTTTTTCAACTTTACACCACTTCATCTATATATAGAAAACTATTGTGTAGGTTATACTAGATTATAGAAAAATTGTATTAAATCAATATTCAATATAAGATAATTAACAAATAGATTTATCTTCATCATCGAATATTTGTTCAAAGAAACTTTCATTCGGAAGAATGGTCTTCATACATGTATCAATATAAAAAAGACAACATAAGATAATATAATGTATGGTTGTTAAAGTTATTAAGGTAAACAAAATTAACATATTATAAAAAATAGAGTTTACCTTAAATATCTTCACTACGTTACTAACTTTGGTCACATGTAAGGGCTTCCACAGTATTAGGATGAAGTCTAGTATGATATGGATTAACCATCTGATGGCCAGTACTAAAAGTAAACTACAAAACAACAATAGCTATTGAAATTGCCAAGGAGTCCCATACAATTGCTTATATGATTATAGAAGTACCTCCATGATTCTTCCACCATAATAATACATTGAATTGCACATTTCCAACTAAGGTCATAACACTTGCCTTCAAATAGTTATCCAACTCCGTCTTATTGTAAGAAGTTTTGACTTTTTTTCCTTTGATGAATTATTAAAATTTGACACTCACACTAGTTATATTAACAATAGATGAAGGCGAAACTAAAGATAATATTGAAACTGAAATACTGTAATCCAAATCTTTGTCTAATCTTAGTTGATAATTATTAAACAAATTATACCATAATTGAATGATATCAATATGTTCTTGAGTCCAATCACCACACAACTATTCATAATAAAAATGTGATACCTCCATCTTATATCTGGAGTTTAATATAGAAATGACAACTATAATTTGTCCTATTATAAATTATAAGAATTAAGTTTCTCCATCATCTATTTTTCCGTGATTTGAATAACCTCATTGGCACAAAACCTAACTAGATAAAGCTCACTTGATCTTATGTATACAACTAAAACAAATGTGTAAAGTTAGATATTTTGTTAATGAGAACAACCCATTGACGTTATAAACTATCTACAAATTTGCACAAAGTGTTTTAGCTAATTCCTGTTACTCTTTTATTGGTAAAAAAGTACATTAAGAATTTATTTGTCTCAAC
This sequence comes from Erythroxylum suave, assembly GCA_027563595.1. Taxonomy (NCBI): domain Eukaryota; kingdom Viridiplantae; phylum Streptophyta; class Magnoliopsida; order Malpighiales; family Erythroxylaceae; genus Erythroxylum; species Erythroxylum suave. The sequence continues at coordinate 6,750 of JAOSBN010033792.1, forward strand.
ATACTCAGTTGTCAACTCTAACATCTTAAATGTTGAAATCCATCTCTAACCTGTAGCCATCTTTTACCTAGCTACCTTATTGCCTAGCTTCTAAACCTTGCCTTGTCCATCTTTAAATCATTAGCTTTCCATTGGCTTTTCTTGATCTTCAACCTGTTATTAGCATCTTCTCCTTCTAAAGGGTGTTAAACTAAGGTATTTTGGCCATTTGGCTTTGAATCGTATGTCTTTTGCCCCTAAGCCTACTTCTTTTAGTAATTGTATATCTTTCAGTCTCTGCAAAAGTTATTTTGTTACCATGGAGAACCCCAAACCTTACTTACAGTAAAACCTTGGCAGAGAGGATTTTCCTCCTTTACCCTCCCTTAGAACAGCACAAACGTCCCCCATTTCTTCTATGCTAGCTCTAGCTTAAACAACTTCATCCCCATCCAAAACTTAGAGAAAAGTTGTTACAGGCTCTAGTGATCTCTGCTGCATTTTTGTCTTCTTAAAACTAAAGATGGTCAAACAATTATTGCTCTAGATCTGGAAATTCTTTAGGAAGGTGCTAAATCATGGGAGAACTCCCTTATTATTTTCTTTGGGATAAAAGGCCTATATTTTCTGTCATCCAAAAATGGGCAACGTCAACATAGAATAACAAAGGATTTATTAAAGCCTTAATAAATTAAGATAAATACATCATTTTCACAATTTTCTTATAAAGCTCAAGCCTTTAAGATCATTGAAGAAGGGTTATATCAGGTCTCTAACTTTCGTCTCTTCTTACAACCTTGACACCCTAGTTTCCACATTGATTCAAACAAACACATGGTTATTCCATTGTGGGTGAATCTATACAATGTGCCTCTTGAATATTGGACAACAAAAGGGTTGAGTATGATTACTAGTTTCCTAGGCAAACCTTTATGCTTCGATGACAATACAGCCAAAAGGAAGAGATTAGGATATGCTAGAATCTGTATTACTATGGAACTCCCCAAATACTTACCCAAAACTATCCCAATTATGAGGTTGCATATTAATGGAGCTCTAAATGAAGATAATATGATAGTTTAATACCTATAATAGCTTTCCATTATCTCCTACAGTAAAAGATAGATTCCTATGGGTAAGACTTTTAAAAGAGGTGACTACAAGGAGCTAATGGGGAAAAGGAAAGTTAATCAAGTTCTTAGAACTAGCATTGTATATGAGGAACCAGCTCCTAAAGTTAATCAATTCTTAGCACTAGCATCGTGCAAGAGGAACCAACTCATTATCCCTCCATAATAGAAGGTTATAAAAATATTGATTTAGTTACTACTAGAAAAGTAGTCATTGTGGAAGAGCTACTTGATAACCCTAATGAGCATACAAATATCTATGATCAGATAGACACAAATCCTACACTCTCTGATGAGAAAAAGGAGGATGATCCCTTTAATATGGATTTTTTGTTTGCCTGCAAAAGGAAATCCAATAGGAGAAAAGGTAAGGGCTCCAAAAGTAAAGTTGTTTGATTTATAAAAGTCATCGAATGGAATGTGAGGGAGATCAGCTGCCCTAAAAAGCTCTCAGTTTTAGGGGATTTTGTCTACAATTCAAATTCATGGATCTTTTTGCTTTTGTAAGCTAAAATTATACTTGATAAAATTAAGATACTAAATAAACTAGGCTCTAGATGGAAATCTATCTCTAGCCATCAAGTTCATTGGTATGGGAGAATCATTATTAGATATGATCCTATTTTTGTCGATGTCAAAGTTTTTGAAGTGGAGATACAAGTCATAAACCTAAAATGGAAACTTATTTAAGTGAAGGTAGACCTTTTCTCCTCTTTTATATATAGTGCTAATCATGTTTTTCAAAGAAAGCTCTTATAGGAAAGCTTGTTAGATTTTCAGGAGAGAGTGAATGGACATTGGCTACTATGTAAGGACTTTAATTCTACCTTATATAGAACTGAATCTGGTGGATACTACAAATTGAGAAACTTCTTTTCTGATTTTAGTGATTGTGTAGGCAAATTGGGTGTTTTTGATTTAAAATAACTGGGGCATTTCTACACTTAGAGCAATAAGTAGTTCAGAAGATAGACATTAAGGAAGAAACTGGATCGTACCTTAGTAAATTAGGATTAGCTAACCCAAGTTCTTGATAGTGTGTCTACATTTATAAATCCACTATTTTTAGACCACTCATCAATACAAGTAGAGAACCGTTTCCAGCATCAGGAAAGAAGAGGTCTTTTCAGATTTAACAATTATTTTTTTGAGGATGATGGATTTTTTGAGGCTCTGCAGAGGGGATTGGAGTTTTTAGTTGAGGGAACTCACTAATTTGTCTATCTCTATAAGCTTAAGGCTATTAAAGTTGCCATGAAAAATCTTATGAACAAAAGAGCTTCTTTTACACAAATAGTTGTTGCTAAAGCTAAAGATGAAGTAGCCCTCATTCAAGGTAAACTCGCCAGAGATCCTACCTATTCTCTCTTATTGGATACTGAAATGACTATTTTGAGAAATTACCTGTTTATTATTAGAGATCATGATAGCCTTGTGGAATAAAAGGCCAAAGCCAATTGTATTAAAAGAGGTGAAAGGTGCACTAAATTCTTATGTAACTCTATTTTTCCTAGGAAACACTTAAATAGAATATGATCTCTTAAACTTCCTAATGGTAGTGAGATTTCATTGCAAAGGGATCTCTTGTATGAAGCTAAGAGATACTTGAAAAGCTTTTATAGATGTTCTCATACACTAGCAACTTCTACTCCTCTTTGCTCTTTCACTAGAAAGAGAATCTCTCATGGACAAGCTGTTTTTCTCTCTAAGCCTATGGAGGGGAAAGAGATAGATGAGGTGGTATTTCAAATATGCCTTAATAAATTCCCAAGACTTGATGACTTTAATGGTTACTTATTTAAAAAAAAATTGGTAGGAAATTGACCCTATAATGAAGAAAGTCGTTTTCGAATTCCTTTCTATAAGATTGTTATTGAAGAGATCAATAAAACTCATATCTTTTTAATTCGAAAGTCCTCTTGCCCTTCATCCTTTAAAGATTTCAAACCTATTGCATGCTTCACCTTCTTATATAAGGTAATTAATAAACTTCTGGTTAATAAGTTGAAGATTGTCCTAGATTCTTTAATATCTAACAACCAAAATGCCTTTATTCAAATAGAAATGATTGGGTATAATGTCTCTAATATTCAAGAATTGATAAAAGGGTATCAAAGGAATAATAGCTCTCCTAATTGTATCATAAAAGTGGATTTAAAAAAGGCTTTTGACTATGTTGAAGGGAGCTTTATTCTTCAGAATTTAGAGACCTATGGATTTCCTAATATGTTTGTAAGATGGGTTGAGGCCTGCATTACTTCTCCTTTTTACTCGGTTATAATTAATGGTATGTTCACTAGTATCTTGAAGGGCTTTCAAGGACTAAGAAAAGGGGATCTCATTTCCCATTAGTTCTTTATCATATGTATGGAAGTACTAAGACAATTGTTTCTTCATAAAGTTGGAAGCAACAACCAGTTTAAATTCCATAGTAGATGTAAGAGAATAAGGCTTATTAACCGATACTTTATGGATGACCTTTTACTCTTCTACAAGGCCCATATTAAACGTATTAAACTAGTCATCTTGACATTGTCTACATTTACAGACTTTCAGGTTTGGATGTGAATCTTAGTAAGCGCCATTTTATTTTGGCTAATACTGCTAACATGATGGAGGATCAAATTTCTCAAATCATTGGTATGAACAGGAAGACTACTCCTTTGACCTATTTGGGGCTGTCCATTACTACAAAAAGGGAACAATTCTCCAAATGCTACCCTTTAGTAGAGAAAATACAAAGAAGATGTAACACCCCATATTAGGGTTTAGAATGTTGAGGAATTTCAGTGCACTTTATGCTTTGCATAATTGAGTTTTCACTTATATGTGCATATGCAAATTTGGACATATGCAAATATTCGTACATGCATTCATTGACATTTTTCCAGGTATAAGATATTTTAACGTGATTAAAGTGTGAACTTTGGATTAATTTTGTTACAAACTTTATTTGGTGATAATAGTTATTATTTTGAAATTTTGGTGAATTTTAGGAAAGTTATTGAAAATTTGAGGTATTTAAGAATAAGAAAAATACTGAAATAAGAGACAAATTATGTAGTGACAAATGGATCTATTAACGTGTGACATGTGGACAAAGAGTTAACTGACAATTGGTAGCCTTACTTAGAGGACACATGTAACACATGCATTGGAGACATGTGTCAAGCCTTGAGAGTGACACCTAGTCATTAGGAAAAGAAGATTTCTGCAACTCTTCCTTGGTTTCACCAAAAACATAAAGACCTCCTTCTTGTTTGTTTGCTTCATCGAAACTCTCCACCATCAAACCTCTATTCTTGCTCATTTATGTATTTTGGCTTTTGGTTAAATTACCAACTTTTCACCTTACTAAACAAGAGCTGAATCACTCCAACCCATTTGGGGTTTTCAGTTGTCTCTCTCTATCCTTGACTCTCTCCACCAAAAATTTGATAAATTCTGGAATTTTACTGAAGTATAAAACAAGTAAGTAATGCTTTAAGTTTTATGATAGTGTAAATGATTTCTATTGAGGTTTTAATTTTGTAACTGGATGCATGTGTAAAAGGTGTACATTTTCATGCTTGTGGATTGCTACATGCTTTAATGGTGTTGATGCATGTGTGGGTGGTGAAAGAAGAAGCTAATTCGGTGATATGATTAACAAGATGAAGGATTATAGTAATTGGAATATGATATATGCAATATTTTACTGAACATACATCTATATTTAGGGCATAACTTGAACTGTGAATATCCACATTATATGGAGTTTGACTTAGAGTAAACTAGAGACATAGAACTACATTTTTCATGAAAGAATTGAATTCAAAATACGTCCTCGAGAGTCTAGAAATTTGGCTTGAAGTTGAAATTGGTGTTCTATCAAGGTATGAAAACAGTCTGTGGATTTTTTATTATAACTTGCAGGATACTGAACTAAAATGCATGATATTGGTGTCATTAGACTTTCAAAACATTTAGGAACGTTTGATTAGTAGAAGATGTTACCTAAATACCCCATTTTCAACATCAACATGGTCATGCAAATCAGACCTGAAATCTGCTTAAGAAAAATCTGGAAAATTGATAGGTTTATGATTTATTTTATGAAGATGAAGAGGTTTAAGGAAATTGATTAGAGTTTGATGATTTCATGAAAAAAAATTGGTTTGTGAATGAGTATAAAATGGTGATATGTTTATGCTGAAGTGATCTAGAAAAATTGAAATGAATTTAGTGTAAAAATGAAAGTGAGGAAATGTGTTGGAATATTATGAACTGAAGAATTTTCATTGAACATACTTCGGCATTTTGCTTATAGGTTGATCTGTAGATTTTCAAATGAGTTGATTCTTGATTCAGATTAAACTTGAGACATATTTATAAAACTTTCTTGAAGAAGTCTAATTTTAATTCTATCTTTAAGATTTTAAAAAGTGACATTGAGTCTTGAATTAGGTTATAGCTCCACAAGGGACAGAAATCATGTCCTGTTTTTAATGAATAAAATGTATTGATGTAGACAGAGTTAGGCTAGGGTGTCTTCAAAAAATTTGTAGATTATTCCCTTGGAATTGAATTGGTACAAATTTTGTAATTTTTGGATATTGTTATTGAAAGATATGAGTTGTACAATTCGAGTGTATGATCATGTACACTAGCCAAAAGTTCAATATACACAATCTGTGGTATTATGAGCATAACTCATAGAATACCAAATTAAATTAGATGATCTTGGAGTCATTAGAAACTTAAGACATAGAGAAACAATTTTCTAGAAGAGAGTGTTATAGAAATACATCATTTTCTTGATCTTATTGATTATGCAAAGTTGACCCAAATGAGGTGCTTCTAGCAAAAGCTGGAATAGAAATTGAATGTATGAATTTTGGAACTTTTGATGTACAATTGATGTTCACATTAGTTTAGTGAGGAAGTATACCCGAGAATTTTTCATGAACATGCATCATACATATTCAGTATATAGAAATGAATTCTTAATGATACACAATAGTAATTTGTATATGTGTTAATTGTATAAAGGAACGTATAGAGCGACCACTTCCAGATATTGCCGGGACTTTGAGACAATAAGCAATAAGGGAGCTTTTGTGAATAATCTTAGACGGTTAAATCTTACTTTGTTTTGCTTGTTGAATTTGGTTTATGCTGATTGTGTTTTGAATTCTAGATAATGATTGTCCAAGGCGTTTGATGAATGTTTATATCATTGGAAGTGCTACTTGCATGTGAATATGATTGACTACTTGCTTTGCACAAGAAATGTCTAATATGACTTTGTTTTGGTTTTAAAACTGTTGAGTACAAGTTGTGGGTAAATAGGCATACCTAAAAGGGTTTTCAGCTGCTTTTGTGACACTTCGGTGTCGAGACTTCGGTCTCTCTTGTGACACTTCGGTGTCGAGACTTCAGTCTCTCCTGTGACACTTTGGTGTCGAGACTTTGGTCTCTCCTGCATAAGTCCCATTACCTACTTCTGTAAATGGCTTAGCAATCATCTGATTTTGTGTTCTGATATATGTTTGATTCTAACATAAACGAAATTGTATTATGATTTTGAAGGGTTTATACCCTCTTTTTATATTCAGCTCTGTTAACTATAAAATCTGTTCTGAAATGCATTATGTCTATTTTATTGTTAAACCAATCTGTTAATGCATGCTTATGCTATTTCATGATTCAGTATGATGAGTCATCACTTTATATATAGATTAGTTATTATTCACTAAGCTATAAGCTTAGCACGATAGATTTTCCTCGTGTAGGTTCAGAACCAAGATTAAGCACGGTGGATTTGCCTCGTGAAGGTTTAAAACGAGGATTATAAAGACTGGGACGAGTCAACCAAAATAGCCAATAGAGTCTGAGTCTTGTTTTTATAAAAATTTATTTTGAATATACTTTGGCTTGTTTATAAAATGTATGATTCCGAATTCTTGTAAGTTTTTGTAATAAATATATTTCAAGGTGGTTTCAATTTTTGGAACAAATTTGTATTAAGTTAATGCAATATAATGTATGTATGTTTTGAACAAGTTTGGAATGATTTGCAATGTATGTTTGCTTCAGTTACTGAAAATACATGTAATGAATGTGTAATATGTTTTGAAATGCTTCCGCATCGGTCAGTTATTTGTTTCTATTTATAAGTTCGATGTGGCACTCCCATATCTTCCTAGGGGATATAAGGGCGTCACACCTTTTTGGTATCAAAGCCAGGTTTAGGCGATTCTAGTTTAACCAGCACTTAACTATTTCTTCTATTTGAGTGTACAAGTTGTGTTTTGGCCTAATACGTTGTCCCATATTTTGTCTACAGAATTAACGATGAAAGGATCTCACGATGCTGTTGATGAATTTGCTGAGAGCAATCAGCCAAAGTAAACTCGTCCAGTAATATCTGGACCATCTAGGGACAATCGAGGTGAAGCTGGGGTGCCACCTCCTCCTCCAGCTTAGGGAGAGGCTTTAACTAAGTTGTCCTAGGATATGATGATGTTGTTGCATCGTATAACTGCACCCAAAGCTCCAATTGATTAGTTCCAGAAGTATGGAGTAGAGGAATTTACTGAGACATCTCTAAAGGAATCTAAGAGAGTTGAATTCTGGAAAGAAAAGGTGAAGAGGGTGTTGGATATGAGATCAATTGTCCAGCAGAGCAGATGGTGCTCTGTGCTGTCTCCCTTCTATAGGGAGCAACTTATGAATGGTGGAAGCTCGTTCTGAGGAGTCTTCAGCTATCGATGCCTCTAACTTGGAATTTCTTTACCCAAAAGTTCCAAGCAAAATATATTACAGAGGCTTATAGAAAGGATAAGTGGAGGCAATTTTTGAGTCAGAAGCAAAGAAACTTATCTGTTACTGAGTATGATCGGGAGTTCAAACAACTCAGTAAGTATGCCCCTAAATATGTACTTACTGAAGAGTTCCGATGTCATTAGTTCGAAGATGGATTGCGTGATTCCATCAAGGAGCATATGGTGGCATTTTCTTTGTTGCAGCAAGTGACTTACCATTAGCTGGAACAGGCTGCAATGAAAATTGAGAGATAGCAAATGGTCAGGAGAGAAAGAAGTCAACGGAGGGGTTTTATTAAAAGAGGTCAGTCCTCGAGTAAACGAAGTCGAGAAATGTTGGTCTCCATTTCCAAAGCCCAACATTCGGAGGTCGAAACGGCCTGGAGGGCCCATCGCTCATAATTGGAATTTCAATTGGAATTTCAATCTGGATTCTTCAAACTTTTGTCCCATCATCATCTAAAGTTTCTAAAGACACCAAAAACACTCAACTTGGTTCAGAAATAAAGAAGTTATAGCTAAAACACTTTCAGCTCTTATTAATCCGAGACTGAATACTACACCCTACTTCAATTCAGAAATTGAAGGTCTTGAGGCCTATGTTGAAAATTTATCCATTTAGATAAATTGTAGATCCATGTCTCTAGTTTGTTTTGCAACCAGAATCAACTCAATTGGATCTCTACAGGTCGAGATATCCCCAAAATATTGAAGCGTGTTCAGAAAAATATCCAACTCATACTCTTTTAATCGATCCCTTCACATTGATTAAATCCATCTTTTTCAAGTTCAGAAAAAAAAACCTACAAATTTTATGGAGAGGTAGAGAAATGCCTTAGGAATCCAATGCTTCAAAAATCACTTCATTTGGAGGTCGGACGAAGAAGTTATGGCCAAAAGAATCAGACAATGTGCATGAAAGTAAAACGAAATGCACCAGACGAAGTGCACCAGACGAAATGCACCAGACGAAATACACCAGACGAAGTGCACCAGACGAAATGCAGCAGACAAAATGCACCAAATGAACTGCACCAGACGAAATGCACCAGACGAAGTGCACCAGACGAAATGCACCAGAAAAAGTGCACAAGACGAAATGCACCAGACGAAATGTACCAGACGAAATGTACCAGACGAAGTGCATCAGACAAAATGCACCAGATGAAATGCAGCAGATGAAGTGCAGCTCCAGTTATAAAGATCATAACTTTTGACTCCAATGTCCAAAAATTTCATACTATATACCGTTGGAAAGCTAAGAGAAAGATCTACAACTTTCTACCCAGATTAATTCAGATTTTCCCTCAAATACAGAACATGAATTTTTACGTTCATCCAATGTACTGCACCCAGTTCTCAACTTCATGGCAAATGTTGTGATTCTTAAAGA
>JAOSBN010033811.1:0-16053 GCA_027563595.1 Erythroxylum suave
AAATCTCGATTTTCCCTTAGGTTGAATTTAATCAAGATATGATCATTAATTAAACCTAACTACCGAATAACCTAGGTTACGATCTCTAGATTCAATTTAGCAGTCGCATTATGAACTGGTAACTGATCAATATAGGCAGTAACCTCACACGTTTGGGTTATCCAACCTAAGTTATGATGTTCCTAACAATTAATGATCATTAGATGCTACTTCAAACATCAAAAGTAATGATTATGGATTACAATTGATATTTTATCAACAGGTTCAAAATAAACATCAAAATATCATATTAAGATCATTTATCGTAAAACCATCCAAATCAATATCAACAACACAAAAATCCGAAAAGAAATCACAACTTTAAAATGACAAAAATAGCTTAACCGTTACTCGGCGTCAATATCTCCCTTAAACCGGTGTCGAGAACCTAGCCTTCCATTTCTATTTTCAAGATCCAACCATAAATCATATCACCCATTGGCTTCTCTCCTAGCTACTGTAATATTTATTCCTTCCAGCCGCTCCTCACTGTGTTATGCCACTGTTTGATTTTCTGTGCTTTCCCTATTGCTTTTATTCTTCATATTTTTCCTTCTATCTCCCTGTGCCGCCGTTGTCCCCGCTAAGAAAGTAAATTAAAACTTTCCCATTTTAGTGCTTCATTACTGCTGCCACTGTACCTATTAACAAAACAAATTAAGAACTTGTTCTCTAAAAAACCCTCCTCGTGCGTTTTATACCGTGTGTTATAAACAAACAAGTTGTGTGTTAAAACGCACAACATACGCAGTGCCGTGTACGCTTGCGCTGTACGTAGTGTACGCTACATTACTGTGTTGGTTAAACTCAGCACTAGTTACATTTAACACTGTGCAGAATGTTGCGCTTATGCAGCTGTGTAAATGCCGCATGCATTTAACGCAGCATTAGCGCGTGTGTTAAAACTTTTTTGTTAGCAATTATTTTTTAACTTGTTTTAGAAAATCTCTTTTTGGTCTCAAAAATATATCAATATATCCAACCTAGCAGTCAACACAAATTAAACATTTTATCTTAAAAATAGGATTGAAATCACATATAAATACATAAGAAAATATAAGATTATTCAATCCTATCATGCCATCATTGTGAAAACAACCTGTTGGCACAATCGTTGCACACTGTCAGAGAGAAAAAAGCCCTTCGGCATTATTGTTGTGCACCGTTAATGGGCAAAATAGCCCATTCACACGATCACTTGGCACATTCGGTGAGAAAACAACCCACTGGCACACCACTGATAATCAAAACAACCTGTTGGCTTTATGGTTAGGCCCCTTCGATGAGCAAAACATATTGACACTATCACTCTTCACGTTCAGTGAGAAAACAACCTGATGGCATAGTCGATGTGTGTCTTTAATGAGAAAATAGCTCATTGACATGTATTTGGTGGACAAAACAACCCATTGGCATTGTTGTTGGGTGCATTCGATGAGCTAGACAAAACTTTGACACAGTCCTGTGCACGTTCAAGGAGAAAACAATTCATTGGCACTAATGTTGGGCACCTTCTATAAGAAAAGATCCAATTGGCACTAACGTTGGGCACCTTCAGTGGGAAAACAGCTAGTTGTTAAATCTTTGGTGGATAAAACATCCTGTTAGCAAGGACGCTAGACAACTTTAGTGAGAAACAAGTTGTTGGCATGATCCATAGACACCTTCTGTGGGAAAGCAACCCTTTGACATTATTTTTAACCATCCTCAGATGGAAGAAGAGTCAATTAATATAGTCATTTGGTGCCTTTGGCGAGGAAATAGCCTGTTAGCACACCTTTGATGGGCAAAACAACTTGTTAGCATAGATGTAGTCGACCTTCAGTCAGAAAACAACCCATTGACATAGCCGCTAGGCACCATTGCCCTGAATACAACCCATTAGCATGGTCGTTGAGCACTTTTATAGAGAAAAAATTCCTTTAGCTTGTTGGCACATATTTGCTGAAAAAAGCAACCTATTAGAATTGACGTTAGGCACCTTTGATGAGGTAGAAAATCTGTTAACACAGTCCTGTGTACATTCGCTGAGAAAATGCACATTCAATGAGATAGAAAGTCTGTTAACATAGTCCTATGCACATTTGGTGAGAAAATGACATGTTGGCATGATCTTTGGGCACATTCCATGAGAAAAGAGCCAATTGGCACTTACACTGGGCACTTTTGGTGAAAAAAATGACCCACCCGTTACGACATCTTTGGTGGGAAAAACAACTTGTTGGCATGGACGATAAGTATCATTGGTGATAAAGCCACCAGTTGGCATAGTCACTGGACACCTTTGGTGGGAAAATAACCCTTTGGCATTGTCATTAGGCATGCTTGGTAGCCAAAAGAGTCAATTGGCACAATCGTTGGGTGCATTCAGTTAGTAAGAAATCCATTAGCACACCTTTGGTGTGTAAAATAACTCGTTAGCATGATCATAGGGGACCTTCAGTGAGAAAAGTTCCCATTGGCATGGTTGCTAGGAACTTTCAGAGAGAAGACAATTCATTGGCACGGTTGCTGGGCACCATCACCATGGAAACAATATATTGACATGGTCGTTGTGCACCTTTGAAAAGAAAAGAGCTCTTTGACATTGTCGTTGTGCACCTTTAGTGGGAGAAATAGCTCATTAGCACAGTCACTGGGCACCTTCCCTGAGAAAACAACCCATTGGCACACCTTTGACAGGCAAAAAAATCTATTGGCTTTATGGCTGTGCCTCTTCATTGAGCAAAACAACCTATTGACACAGTCCCTCAATGTGTTAGAAGAGGAAATAGTTTGATGGCACAATCAATGTGTTCCTTCGGTAAGAGAACAGCTACTTGGCACATCTTTGGTGGGCAAAACAACCTGCTAGAATTGTCACCAGGCATCTTCGTTGAGCTAAATAATCTGTTGACATAGTCCTGTGCATGTTCATTGAGAAAACAAACCATTTGGTAGGCAAAATGACATGTTAGCTTTGTGATTGGGCCCCTTCAGCGAGCAAAACTACCTATTGATGCCAATCGCTTGTCACGACAGTCTTGTGCATGTTCATTGAGAAAATAAACCATTTGGTAGGAAAAATCACTTGTTAGCTTTGTGGTTAGGCCCCTTTAGTGAGTAAAACTACCTGTTGATGCCAATCGCTTGTCACCTTTACTAAGAAAACAAGTCGTTGGCGTGTCTTTGGTGTGGTAAACAACTAGTTGGCACTATTGCTAGGCACCTTTGATGACCTAAACAATCCATTGACATAGAACTTTGCACTTTAAGTGATGAAACGACCCTTTGGCCTAATTATTGGGCACCTATGATGAGAAAAGAGCCAATTAGTAGTGATGCTAGACAAATTCAATGAGAAAACAACCTATTCACATAAGTTTCGTGGGAAAAAAATTCGTTAGCATGGATGCTGGCCACCTTCAGTGAGAAAACAACATATTAGCACGTTTACTCAACAGCTTCGGTGGGAAAATAACCCTTTGGCATTATTATTAGTCACCCTTGGTAGGAAAAAGAGCCAATTGGCAGGGTCATTGGGTGCCTTTGATAAGAAAATAACCCGTTATCTCACCTTTGGTGTGCAAAACAACTTGTTAGCATAGTCATAAAAGACCTTCGGTAAGAAAACATCCCATTGGAAGTTGGGCACTTTCGAATAGAAAACAACCCATTGGCACAATCACTGGGCACCGTTGATATGAAAACAACTTATTGTAACATTCACTATGTACCTTCGTAGAGAAGAGAGCCCTTTGGTATTGTCATTGTGCATCTTCGGTGGGTGAAATAGCTCGCTGGAAAAATCATAGTTGTTTTGTGAATAGAAGAACCTATTAACACAATCTCTTATCATGTTGAATGAGAAAATAGTCCGATGGCATAGTTGATGTGTGCCTTTGATAAGAAAATAGCTCATTGGAACGTATCTGGTGCTTAAAACAAGCCATTGACATTGTATCTAGGCACCTTCGTTGAGCTAAACAACTTGTTGACATAATCTTGTGCATGTTTAGTGAGAAATCAACCAGTTGGCATGATCGATAGGCACCTGCGATTAGAAAAGAGCCATTTGGCACTATAACTAGGAGCTTTTGGTGAGAAAACAATCTGTTTGCACAACTTTAGTGGGCAAAATAACTCGTTGTCATTATCGTTGGGCACCTTCGATGTTCTAAATAACCTGTTGACATGGTACTGTTCTCATTCAGGGAGAAAACAACCTATTGGCATTGACATTGGGCATCTTCAATAATTGGCACTGACATTAGGCAACACCTTCAATGAGAAACCAACCTTTTGGCAAATATTTTTTGGGTAAAACAGCCTATTGGCATAGACGCTAAGCACTTTAGGTGAGAAAACAACTCATTGGCACGGTCCCTAGATACCTTCGGTGGCAAAACAACCTTTTTGGCATTATCATTAAGCTTCCTTGGTGGATAAAAGAGCCAATTGGCACAGCTGTTGAGTGCCTTTAGTCAAAAAGCAACCTATTAGCACACTTTTGGTGTGCAAAATAACTCGTTAGCACAGTCATAAAGGACCATCAACAAGAAAACATCCCACTAGCATAATTGTTGGGCACTTTCAGGGAGAAAACAATCCATTGGGATAGTCACTGGGCACCATCGCTGTGAAAACAACTTACTGGCACTGTCGCCACACACTTTTAGAGAGAAAAAAGCCCTTTGGCATTGTTGTTGTACACCTTGGTGGGCAAAATAGACAATTGGTATGTTTGTTGTGAACCTTTGGTGAGAAAACAACTCGTTGGCACACCTTTGGTAGGTAAAACATCCTATTGGCTTTGTTGTTGGGCCCCTTAGATGAGCAAAACAACCTATTGGAACAATCACTCGTCAAGTTCGGTGAGAAAATAACTTGATCGTGAACTCAATGTGCACCTTCGATAAGAAAAAAACATGTTGGCACGTCTTTAGTGGGCAAACAACTTGGTGGCATTGTCGCTAGACATCTTTGATGTGCTAAACAATTAGTTGACACAGTCCTATGCACCTTATGTGAGAAAACGACTCTTTGATGAGAAGAGAGCCAATTGGCACTAACGTTGGGCACCTTCGGTGAGAAAACAGCCTATTCACTCATCTTTGGTAGGTAAGCAATCTGTTAGCAAGGACATTGGGCACCTGCAGTAAGAAAACAACCGATTGGCATAGTCACTCAACACCTTTGGTGGGAAAATAACTCTTTGGCATGGTCGTTAGGCAACCTTGGTGGGCAAAAGAACTGATTGGCACGGTCGTTGGGCACCTTTGGTGATAAAATAGTCTGTTAGCACATCTTTGCTATGCAAAACAACTCGTTAGCACAAATGTAGGGAACATTCGGACAAAAGACGTCTAGTTGGCATGGTCGCTACGTCCTTTTGGACAGAAAAAAGCCCTTTGCACTACAAGAAAAATGACATTTTGCAATAGAAATTACCTACAAAAAATGTCAAAATTCTATCAGTACATTAACGGAAGAATTTACTGACGGACAATGGAATTAGAGAATCGGCCATAGCTAATAATTATCGATTGAAATTCACCGTCTGTCGGTAACTTTGCTGATAGATGGTAAACTGTCTATCGGTAAATAACGTACCGACATAATTTACTGACGGACAATGAAATCAGAGAATCGACCATAGCTAATAATTATCAATTGAAATTCACCGTCTGTTGGTAACTTTGCTGACAGATGGTAAACCGTCCATTGGTAAAAATAGCGATGCTTTATTTTACAGAGCACTATCAGTAAATTTACCAACAGTTTTTAAGAATTCTGTCAATAATGTTACAAACGGGTGGTGAATTTCCATCAGTAAATTTGACCAAACATTACTGACGGCTATGTCTATTCTGTTGGTGACTACCGACGGTTTTTAGTAATCCATTCGTAAATAGAATTAAAATTACCGATAGAACAGTAGATTTCCATCGGTAAAGCTTTTCGAAAAGTTTTTAAAAATATATTATATATACCGTTAATAAATTAAAATTGTGGATGATGCATAATTTAAACAGTTATAAAATTAAAAGTATACATTTAATTTGTTTAAATAGAAATAGGATTGATGATATAAAGTAAAAAAATATCTTAATTGACAATAAAAACATTACATTGTACATAATAAGTATTTGTAATATAAAAGAAATGACCAAAACTACACTATTGATCTGGAGAGGATGGACGCTTTGGTTGATGCGATGAGGTGCTATCCCTACCCTTCAACTCATCTATCTCTTGTTGGAGCTATGTTCTGTACTCTATCAATTGCTCTACTGTGCTCTGAAGTTGTTGGACTTGATTGGTTGTGGACTACCTATTGGATGCTGCTGTACTAGATGTGGAGGGTTACGAATAACATATATTCACAAATGAACATAAGTCAAATATCCTTCCACGACGGTCCCTAGCACCATTGCATCAAGATAGGTTTCAGTCTCATCAATATGTTTAGACTGAGACTGTTGTTGAATGCTTTCTTGTATTTGGTCCTATTAGAAGGCAATATTTATATTAGGAAGTGATAAAAATTAAGCATTAATATTAAACCATAAATTTCACTAACATTTAGTTCTCTACGACAGTTGTTGATGAATGTCACATCGTGAAGCTTCTTAGTATAAGTGTGCAAAAAGAGCTTACGAGGTGTAGGTCTCATTCTTGTAGACTTTTCCTTCATAAAAATGTTATAAGTTTACTAGAATTTATAAAAATTTCAGCAAAGTATCCTATATTTTTATAATATCTACCCCCTGTTGAACAAAGAAAATAACTCAACAACACACCATATATGGCACCAGACATTTATAACATTATCATTCTTAACAAGAAACACATATTTTCATTCTAAAATTCACACATCAAATTTAATTGAAACACAACAAAGAAAAGAAATGAGAATATAAATGTAAAATGTAGATAATTACAAGTCTCTCTGCATGCTTATAGTGGGTAATAGATCTAGCCATATGTATAGGAAGACTCTTTCCCCCCAGTTTTCCACGTTTGTTGGCCAAATGTGAAATGGATATAGCCTCAGGTGATGTACAATACTATAGTCAGCAACTCCATATTTCTTTTAAAATGTGAGGTGGTCGTACACCAACCCTGTGTATTGAAGCAACAAAGTTGTGATAACGTGTACGCGCTCATCTCTCCTATACTTTATAGATGATCTCATCAAATTGAGAATCCCAAAAAAAATTATTTTTGAAACAAAAGAAAAAACATTCGATAAATATTTATAATGTAATAATATTTATCAAATTAATTTATAGAACTGTTAATTAAAAAAGAAAATAATAATTTTTATGGTACCTCAAACTCGTGATAGTAAAATTCCTTTGTTGATTGAGAGATATTCTTCCATATATAACCCTCATGTTCAATCTTCTCTTTGAATTTTGATATCATATTTCTTGAGCAGGGTCCAAATGAAAATAACCTAAGATAAAAACAAACAAATTTATACCATTTTTAAAATTTAAACCTATAACTTAATTATAAACATATAACATTTCATGTATTTTCACTTACAAATTATTGACAATTGTGATACATTTTCTTCCATCAGGTCCCTTAGCTCTAGGCTGGCAGTGTGATACTTTTATCCATTAACGAGATACATTGGATATGATCTAACAATTAAATTAAATCATTTCAATATTTGTAAGTGAAAACTTACATATTGCTCGAACCATCGAGGAAAGGGTCTTTCAACTTCTTTATTGATATCATCCTGTGATTTGTCAGGCATGAGCTTGCATAACAATTCCTTATATAATCTAAAAACATTATTAAGTATCACAGTTATGAATAACACTAAATTTCATTACCGAAATAATCACTTGATACTTACTGCATGTAAGGTTGAACCTCTTCACAGTTCAATAAAATGTAACTATGGGCAGCCTTAATTTCTTCCTTTGTTAATATTCTTCTTATTGAATGACCATATGTTCATCCCAAGTATGTGAAAATGGATAAGTTACCATCAACATCACTAGTTCCTCCCCTCATCCTCATTATAAGAAACTTTTTTTTTCTCTTGTGTGAACATATGGCTCAAAATAATGTAAACAAAATGTACTAGCTTGCTCCACTAAATAAGCATAACATGTTAAACCTTCAACTCTAGCCTTATTCTTCACATTTTTCTTCAAGTGATGCAAATACCTATACGAGTGAAGAGGGTTATACGAATTTAGTTATGAAAACATGATGATATGACTTTAATTACAATAATTTTTGTTGAATTACGTACTTCTCAAATGGATACATCTAATGATAATGAACTGGACCAGCTAGTTTAGCCTCGTGTGCTAAATGGAGAGGTAGATGCTCTATATAGTCAAAGAAGCTTGGAGGAAATATCCTTTCTAACATACATAAATTTATTGGAATTTTCCCTTTCAGTTTTTCCATTTTAGCCAACTTAATTTCAGATGATGTTAAACTTTTGAAAAAAAACTTAATTCTGTTATTACTTCCCAAACCTTATTCAGTGGCAACTCTCGAAATGCAATTGGAATTAAACTTTGCATAGACATATGACAATCATGGCTTTTCATCCTAAATAATTTATACTTCCTCATATCCACACACCTTGCCAAATTTGAAACATAACCATCGGGAAACTTTAGACTTTTCAACTATTCACACAATATTTTCTTCTGTTTTTTGTCTAAAGTGTAACATGCTTTTAGATATTTACCTTAACTCATTCCTTTTACAGAAAAATTTCAAATTAGCTTAGGATTTTGCATTTTCTTTTATCCTCCCTTTATTATGGTATTGAACAAACTGTCAAACATATTTTTTTAATATGCATCACATCTAGGTTGTGATGTATCAAATTAGTTTTCCAATATGGTAAATCTCGAAAGATGCTTCTTTTTCTCCAACCAAAGTTTCTACTAGTGCTTGTATTAATTTCACCAGCTTTAAATTCTATAACTTTGAGCAAGCTTAATTCCTCATTCTCCTATAATATCTCTTCACTAGATTTGTTAGGGTAGGAGGTGTTTTTTACCATCCTATTCTTAATGAACTTTTGTTTATTGTACCTAAATGGATGACCTGGAGAAAGAAATTATCTGTGGACGTCAAACTAACATATTTTCCCCCCATTTGGAAAATAAAATGCAACAGAATCATTACCATAATAAGAACAAGCCAATTTTCCTGCTGTGCTCCATCCAGACAACATGGTATATGCCAGAAAATCACTAATTATTCATATCAAAGCTGCTTTCAACACAAAATTTTTTTAGAAACACATCATATGTCTCAACATGATATTCCCAAAGATGCTACAATTCAGATATCAATGGTTGTAAGAATACATCAATTTGATGCTTGGATTGTAGGCCTCGGCACAATCACTGTTAAGAACATATATGCCTCTTTCATACACATCTATGGAGGTAAATTATAAGGAGTAATTATGACTAGCCATGATGAATATTGGTGGCTAGACTGACGAAAAGGTTGGAATCCATCCGTTGACAATCCTAACCTAACATTTTGACTTATAGCTACAAACTCATAATAGGTGTCATTAAAATGTTTTCATACCAATGCATCTGATGGATGACTCATTATTTAATCTTCCTATTGGTGTTCATTATGACATCTCATGTGAGACGCAGTAACATTAGAAGCATATAGTCTTTGAAGTCTTGGAGTTAGCGAGAAATAGTAGATCTGATTCTAGGGTATTAACTTTCCTTTTCTAGAATGCTTTCTAGGCTTGAACCTAGATTGACTACAAAATTTTCGCTATTGTAAATCCACATCATTACCCTAATACATCATGCATCCCAATTTGCAGTTATCAATCTTTTCAACAGGGAAACCAAGACCTCTAATAAGTTTCTTCATATTGCAAAAACTATTAATCATTATGTGATCAGGAGGTAATGATTCATTATACCATCCAAGAATTTAATCAAAACTATGATCATAAATATGCCTTTTAGACTTTATGTTCAAGATATGAGCAACTGAAGAAAACTGAGTCATTGTCTCACAATTTGGCCATAGTTCTTGGTCAACTGAGTGTAGTAAATCAAAAATCTGTTTGGATTGTGGTTGGGATCTTCTTCAAGATTTTCTATATTTTCCTGAAAGTTATAACCAGCTGTATCATAAATCATTTGCATGTAAGCATTTTCATTTGCATCCAAATTATGTGTTCTAAATCCAAACCCCCTTTAAAACTCATTTAAGCTCGCTGGCGATTGTGCTTCATTACCCCTTGAGGTGCTACAAATCAACAGCTCCCCATATCGTGTCCACTAAAAATAATTGGGGACAAACCCTCTTCTCAACAAATGCCCATTCACTTCATCAATAGGAAGGAAATGAATGTGTTTGCACTCTTTTTCATCCATATATACAGGTTGAGAACATACATAATGAATAAAAGCTTCAACTCCCTCAACAAATTCAGGATAATGAAACCATCACGTGACAATCGTCTGTACATCCAAGATCTATCAACATTAATCATTTCTACAAAACTGTTAATTTAAATCAATGAGTCATAGTTATTATCCTTCATGGCAGCCCAAAATTTATAGAACATCTAAACTTTACACATCCCCTAAGTATTAACCAATTGAATTAATCACTTACAATTGATTTCAAAACTATAGTATGTTGCATTGTTTACACATGTGAATAAGGAAAACAACTTCTTGCTATGACTCTTGGACTCATGGAATTTTTCATAGCTAAGCCTCATAGGAGCTGTATTATGGGTTTCCAGCCTACATACTATCCTATAGGTTTATTATGGAACGAATTGTCTTGTCTATGAAACTTATTAATTCTTTGTGTTAATATTATGCTTGCATTAATCACATCAAAGTTGAAGTATTAATTGATTGAATTAATCACCTATAATTAATCACGAGTTTCCAGCCTAAATACCATCCTAGGAGTTTATTATGGAACGAATTATCCATAACATCTCAAAGTCATTTCGCATGCGGTAAATACTTAGATTATTAAAAAAGAACATAAAATTTCATGAATGATTATAAGAATATTCTAAGATTCTAGTCAACAAAACAAAATCAAGACCTCCTTTGTATTCACACAAAATCCGAAGGTATCATAATCATATTATTAAAGCCATACATATGGTAAACCTTAGTTCGATGACTAACCTGGATGGATGTACAACTTCAGACTACAACGAAGAAAGATGAGCGGCGCTCTTCATCACAATAGGTCCTACGAAAAAAATTTAAAAAAATTAATATAATATTGTTGTTTTTTATTAGGTGAAAGCAAAGTACAAAAAGTAAGCACTCATAAGGGAACTACTATGCTATAAATTAAAAGCTGACATAGCATATCAACACAAGTCATCTACTATGGCAACATTAGCTCATTTGTATGTTTTACATTTATAATAATAATAATAATAATAATAATAATAATAATAATAATAATAATTAAAAAAAACAAGAACAAAAATAACAACAACAACAACAACAACAACAACAACAACAACAACAACAACAATAACAACAACAACAATAATACTAGAAATAATAATAACAATAATAATGATAATTAAAATAATAATAATTAAAAAATTAATGACAATAATAGTAGTAGTAGTAGTAGTAGTAGTAGTAGTAGTAGTAGTAGTAGTAGTAATAAATTAATAATAATAGTTTTTATAATACTAAATCTTGCCTGTGGGTTGCTTTATTGGTAAAGAGAGGAGACATCTTTGTGTTAATAATTGGAAGTTGCTAATGTGGTTAATAATATCAAATGCCTTGTGTTACTTGTTATTATATGTTTTTATTCCCTATGCAAATTTTTATCCCAATCCACTTTGGCACTGTTTTTGTTAACATTTTATTACCTATGCAAATTTTTGTATATTCATTTATGCATACATTTAGTTATTAGATTAACATATATTTAGTGATCTAATGAGCATATATAAAGTGATTTAAAGTTCTCATGCATATTTGCTCTCACATATTCTATTTGTTCTCATTTTACTCCCCTTAAGAGTGAGGCATTGCCAATGCTAATTGTAAATGCCATTTTGTTTCACTTATATGATATACCTTATTAAGATGTACGCATTATATTTTCTTTAACCATCTATTTGATCTTGGAGCAAATTATCTAAGTTACTACATATTAAGACTTTTAAAATAATTACTTGTATTTCCAAGTCTCAAAATTGTTACCAACATAACTTAATTATAATCAATTTTATATAATGCAATATGTTAACAATTACACGTATATTCTTTTCATTACAAAATAACTCAACACAATTGAGATTTGTTCTAAGAGACATTTCATCAAACACCCTAACTCTAACCCTAAATCCTAAGCATGTCATCAGACATTCATTAAGCAATACCTTTTAACCTTAAACTTTATCTAAAGAACTAAAATAAAATTTTCAATGATTAGATATTTTATCGAACACCTTACATGCATAAAAAATTTATCCTAATATCACAACCAAAATAATGTCTTGTCCCTTCCATCATTAACATTTATAGCTTAACTTTGTTTTTCAATAAAATAATACACAAATAAACAAAATGCCCAACTAAACTTTCATCCAATATATGATAAAATTCCATCCAATAAAGTGGAAAAATACCTCAACCGAAGTAGAGATGATGGTAGAACGGTTGACGGAGACAAGAAAATGACAGTGGATGGTGTGGGAGAGAATTATGGAAGAAGATATAGGTGGTGGTGGGGGGGAGTCAGTGTATTAATTAGAAATGAAAATTACGTTGTTTGGTGTCAAACTAACAGATGTCATTTTCATTTACTTAAAAATGTTGAAAAAGAAGTAGACGATGGCATCCTCGTTTTACATTTAGTGACAGAAATTACTGATGAACAAACTTCTGTCGATAATTTACCGCTTTTTTAATGACACCATAACCATACTGTCAGTAATTTTTTTCGTCAAATTTGTTAGGATTATTTCCCACCACAATTACCGATGGACCTGACCGACAGATGACTTTTTGGCAGTAAACTTAAAAAATATTCGCCTTATTTACCAATGGTAATGTTATATTGTTAATAATTCCATCGTAAATTTTACTAAAATGATTTCCCTCCATATTTACCAACGGATATTACTACTGCCACTAAACGAAATTTTATAGTTAAAATTACCAACAAAATATTAGTTTCAGTTGGTAATTTGCAACGGAATCTGTTTTGTCAGTAATTTTCTATCAGTAATTCTTATTTTTCTTGTAATGTTATCTTGTTAGCACATCTATAGTGGGCAAAACAACCCATTGGTGTTGTCTTTGGGCACCTTCGATGAGCTAAACAGACTGTTGACACAATCCTGTGCACGTTCGGTGAGAAAATGACATGTTGGCACGATCATTGGGCATATTTAATGAGAAAAGAGCCAATTGGCATTGACGCTAGCCACGTTTAGTGAAAAAATGACCCATTACACCATCTTTGGTGTGCGAAGTAGCCTGTTGGCATGGATACTGGGTACCTTCAGTGATAAAACTACTAGTTAGCTTGGTTGCTGGACACTTGCGGTGGAAAATAATCCTTTGGCATTGTCGTTAGGCACCCTCAATGGGCAGAAGAGCCAATTGGCACGATCATTGGGTGCCTTTGGTCTGTAACCAATCTATTGGTGTACCTTTAGTGTGCAAAACAACTCATTAACACGATCGTAAGAGACCCTAGGTGAGAAAAAATCCCATCAGCACTGTTGTTGGGCACTTTCAGAGAGAAAACAAGCTATTAGCATGGTCTATGGGTGCCATAGCTATGAAAACAACATGTTGGCAAGTGGTTGGGCACCTTCGGAGAGAAAAGAGCCCATTGACATTGACATTATGCACCTTCAGTGGCTGAAATAGTCCATTAGCACAATCGCTAGGCACTTTTAGTGAGAAAACAGCCCATTGGCACAACTTTGGCAGGAAAAACAACCTATTGGCTTTATGGCTAGGTCCCTTTGGTGAGCAAAATAAGTTGTTGTCACAATTGCTTGTCATGTTTGGAGAGAAAACAATCTGATGGTAGTATCGATGTGTGCCCTCGATAAGAAAGTAGCTCATTGGCACATCTTTGGTGGGCATAACAACTCACTAGAATTGTCGCTGGGCACATTCAATGAGCTAAACAACATGTTGACACAGTCCTGTGTGCATTCATTTGGAAAACAAACCACTTGGCTGGCAAAATCACTTGTTGGCTTTATGGTTGGGCTCCTTTAGAGAACAAAACAACTTGTTGATGCAATCACTCATCACCTTCAGTAAGAAAACAACTAGTTGCAACATCTATGGTGGGCAAACACAACCAGTTGGCATTGTCACAAGGCCCTTTCAATAAGCTTAAAAAAATGTTACCACAGTCCTATGCACGTTTAATGAGAAACTGACCTTTTGACACGATCATTGGGCACTTTTGATGAGAAAAGAGCCAATTGACAGTGATGCTGGGCACCTTCAGCAAGAAAATAGCCTATTCACATAACTTTGGTGGGAAAATCAATTCGTTAGTGTGGACACTAGGCAACTTCTGTGAGAAAACAACCTGTTGGCACAATCGCTTGATACCTTCGGTGGGAAAATAACCTTTTGGCATTGTCCTTAGGCACCCTTGGCAGGCAAAATAGCCAATTGGCATGTTCATTAGGTACCTTCGATTAGAAAACAATCCATTATCACACCTTTGGTGTGCAAAACAACTCATTAGCATTGTCGTTGGGGACCTTTAGAGAGAAAACATCCCATTGGCATAGTTGTTGGGCACTTTCGGATAGAAAACAACCTATTGGCATAGTTGCTGGTCACTATAGCTGTGGAAACAACTTGTTGGAGCGGTTACTATGTACCTTTGGTGAGAAAATAACCCTTTGACATTGTCGTTGGGCACCCCTAGTGGTTCAATAATTTAGCACCTTTGATAAAAAAAGAGCCAATTGACACTGACATTAAGCACCTTTGGTGAGCAAAGAACCAGTTGACTCATTTTTTGTGGGAAAAAACCCGTTAGCTTAAACACTGGGCATCTTTGGTAAGAAAACAACATGTTGGCATGGTCGATGGGCTCGTTCGATGGGCTAAACAAATTGTTAACATAGTCATGTGCATGTTCAATGAGAAAATGACACATTGGAACATCTTTGGGCATATTCAATGAGAAGAGAGTCAATTAGCACTGACGTTGGTACCTTCGGTGAGAAAATAGGCTGTTGGAACATCTTTGGGGGGCCAAACAACCTGTTAGCATGGATGTTAGGCATCTTTGGCTAGAAAACAACTCGTTGGCATGGTTCCTGAACACCTTTGGAGGGAAAATAACCTTTTGATAGTGTCATTGGGCACCCACAGTGAGCAAAAGTGCCAATTGTCCTGGTTGTTAGGTGCCTTTGGTGAGAAAATAATCCATTAACACATCTTTGGTGGACAAAACAACTCATTAGCACAGTCATAAGGGACATTCGGTTAGACAACATCCCATTGGCATGGTCACTGGGCATTTTCAGAGAGAAAACAACCCACTGGAAAAGTTAATGGGCACCATCTCTGTGAAAACAACTTGTTGGCACAGTTGCTGCATATCTTCAGAGAGAAAAGAGCCATTTGGCATTGTTGCTATGCATTGTTGGTAGGTAAAACAACTTATTAGCAAAGTCATAAGGAAGCTTCAGTGACAAAACATCCTATTGGTATGGTTGCTGGGTACTTTTGGAGAGAAAATATTTTTTTTGCATTGTCGTGGTGGATCTTCGGTGGGAGAAAGAGCCCATTGGGTGCCCTCATTGAGAAAACAGTCCATTAGCGCACCTCTGGTGGAAAAAACTGTTGGTTTATACCCTACAACCAATCACTTTGGTTGTAGTTTAGTGACAAATTATTTAAAGGCATTATTTATCTTGTACATTTTTAGATTTATATGATAAAGTCCATGGAATAATTGTACATTGCAAATGAAATTATAATGAGATTATAATTATGAGAT
>JAOSBN010033930.1:0-16038 GCA_027563595.1 Erythroxylum suave
GAAATATTTAAAAATTATTGTCATTTTTATTAAATTATTAATTGTGATTATTATTTATTATTATAATTTTTGGAAATGATGTAAACTTGTAAACAATAAACTAAATAGTATATAACTGTACAATATATCAGTGGACTATTTTGTAAATTTTAAAAATTTCAGGGACTATTTTATAAATATAAAAAATTGCCCGAAACGGTACCCCGTATTGACCGATACCAGTATAATACTGTACTAGAACTCAATCCGGTACCGAGTCCGGTACGGTATTCGCAACATTGATGAACTATTAACTAATATCTTTTTAATTTTATTTAGGGATTAGTCAAAGAGATGAGAATTTTCCAAATGCAGTTCACCAAATATGTGCTCGACATATATATCATAATTGACATGCCAACTAGAAGAGAAATGACCTCAAGAAGTAATACTAAAATTGTGCATGGTCAACCTATGTTGAATATTTCAACAAGCAATTGAAGAGGCTTTACAAAATAAGCCTTGAATGTCCTTCGTTTTCACTTGAATATCCTAAAGAGAGGTGGGCAAGATGTTACCAATCTTTTGAATGAATGGAATTTTTAATGGGTGGATCCTACTAGCAAGGGATAGGCCAGTGATTAAAATGCCTCAGATAATTAAAATAATGGTGATGAAGAGGCATGTATATAAGAGACATTTTGTAGATGGTAAAAGTTAGATACTGCACCAACTATAGTGAAAAAGTTGGAGAAGAACAAAAAAGAAGCAATATAGTGGAGAATTGTATGGAATGGAGATGGTTTTTATGAAATTTCAAAGGGTGATGGGGAGTATACTATGAGGATTGGAAGACAACAAACATGTAGTTGTAGAGAAATGGACTATATGGATACCCATTTAAATATGCGATTATTATAATCCATCACTCAAAAGAAGGGTAACATATTTATAGATTCATGTTATAGGAAGGTTCGGTTCATGAGTTTGTATCACTATGTATTATAACAAATTAATTTTTTGGCCTTCAAATGATGCAAATGTGATACCGCCTATAGCTAAAAGAGTTATACCTATTAGACCTAAAATATTAGAAGGAAATGGCAAAATGAGCCATTGAAAATAAAAAATCCAAACAAATTGTCTCAGAAAGGATAAATGTGGAGATGTCAAAAATGTGGTAATTCCATTCATAACTCCAGAAAATGCAAAAAGGACAGCTCAATACGCTGAGGCTTCTTCACAGGTGTGTACACTATACTTTAATCATATGAATACAATTATATAAACATATAGTAAGTAATGTTTGTCATTATCTTAATTAGGTTAGAACATTGGAAATTTCACAAATATGAAATTATTATTAGGATTAATGGTTGACAAAGTTGTTTTCATTACAAAATAGTTCATCAACCAAAATATAGTTGATGATAATGCTATACTGAGTCAACAAAGTAATACTGTAAGGAATGTGTTGTTTATCATTTTGTCTCAATTGCTACAATGACCAAGTGTGTTTCTAATACTTTATCTTCAATTTTCTAGGATGGTACATCTGAATATGTCAATAAAAAAAAGCTTAGAGATGTTGATCCACATACCTCCAAATTATTATTTGAACTAATGGGCTTGCAATTCAGAGGACATTCTAGTATTCCTTCACAACAATTACAAGCTGAAGAAATTAGAAGGAGAACCTCATTGACATAATCATCACAACTTGAACTTTTATGGTTAGGTGTAAATGAGGCAAACATTAATTAGCGATGTCTTTAATTTTTGATATTTTGATACTTGTCCCATTGAATTTTACTTATATGCACTACTGATAAAGGTGAGAAATGTTTACATTGTATAAACACAACATATTCTAACCTTTTTTATGTTTTGATATTTATCCCATTGGTTTTTAGATGTATGTGCTATTGATAATGGTGAAAAATGTTTGTGTTGTATAAACACAATGCAAATATTACAATGTTCATTAATGTAATATTATTGTTCAATTTGATTAAAATTTACACAATGTAAATATTACAATTTTCCTTTAATTTATATGGACTGAATTATTTAGTGTCTATTGGTTTTATGTAGTAGTGTTATTTTTGCTTGATTAACTATTGTTTGATATATGAAATAAATTTAGTTGTATAATGCATAATTATATATACGTAAAATAATTCATATATAAATATAATTCAAAACCAGTTTTTTCAAAACAAAGTCAAAATTAAATTTAACCATTACATAGTTGAAATTCAATACAATATCCCCTTAACATATATACAAATAAAAAGTATTAAAACCATAAAAAATCCTATTGCAATGTTTATTAAAGTAAACTTCATTTTTTTTTCTCTTTTCTCAATAAATTTATGTCATCCTTCATAAGCTTCATTTGTTCTTCAAATTCTTTAGTTGTGCTTCTTTGAATTTCCTTTTTTAACATTGATAATTCTATCCTTAATTTTTGAATCACTTCAATAACTTGATCCGTTAATTTTTCATTGTACAATTTGAAAAAGGTGCATCTCCTAACCTGAAATATTTAATTTCATTAAATAAACCTTAAATATAAGTTTTAAATCAAATAAAAATAAATTCTCACCAGATAATTGGGGCATCCATGAAATCTCCAACCAAGATTATGATCATTCCATGAAGTCCTTAATAGGGCCTAAACCATATTTTCTACATTTGAACTTACTGTTGTTTTAGTCAATGATGATGATTCCATCTGCATACTAAAGAAAATCATAATGTAAATTCAAAAACATCAATGCCAAATATAAGATAATCTTTACTAGGTGATGAAATTATAGTTATGCAATTATGTCAACTAGTTCCAAAATAAGATAAATATAAATCCTAAGTTTACCACCTAGGTCAAGTATGAATCCTAACTTTTCCAAATAGCATGAAGCAAGTCCCTTCAATATCACACCTACTAACTAAGGTTATTGGAAACACTTACTTCAATTAGTTATTTAAGCATTGATGTGTTAGTACTGATTGAGAATCATTTATGGCATGTATAAAGAGTCATGCATGTCCGCTAATTACATACTTGCTATTTAAACAGAACTTATTGAAGCACCTGTAAGTGGGTATTCTCTTATTCTTCTTTTGTTCATATGATATCATATATTATACAATAGCTTGCCATTAAGAAAAGAATACAATATGTTAAATGCGGTTTTCAAGTTCTTGTAACAAAAGGCCTCAACTATCAAACCACTTATTGAAGAAAAAATTTGTTAATGGATAGCTCACCTCATATTAGATTAGGTAATAAATGTATCTTTAAAATAATAATAAACTAAGTGGATAAGTGAAGAACAGAAGGATATGAGATTAGAAAATACTATTATTGGTTTAAGTATGGGTGAAACAGAGCATATGATGTGAGTGAGGAGCTCTATTGTATGCCAAGCTAAAGGCAACATATTGTGGGACCAATTAAGAATCCACCAAGTTTACATGCTATCATATATCCATCTAAAACTCTCTAATGGAATGAATCAGTTTGTTCCTATCTCCATCAAGAATACTGTACCATTCACAATGCTCTTATAATATTATAGTCAACCAGAGCAAGTAATGGTCATGAAAGTATATAGTTTATTTTAGTGTTGCCATGACCAACAATGCATTTCATATGATTTCATATAAAACAGTCATATAAAAGACAATATTTAGAATATTGTGGGCCAGGTATGATAAAATTTGAGAAAACATGCTTTGTAAACTGAATGATATGGTTTGAATATAGCATTGCACTAAAATTGAAAATGGTTCATGTTCTAAGCTTATGTATAAAATGTTTGGCCTTTATTTTGACTAAGGGACAACACGTAGCCCTTTGTTTTGATTTGCGAGTGTGCCAGGAATTTCAAATGTTTCCAAACTAAGAAATAAGGAAAAAGATTGTGCCTCGTAATCTAAACTGAAATCACAACGACTATGTATTGCTAGAAAGGGACAAAAATCTAACAGAAAGAACTTTGCTTTATTGGTAAACAAATCAACAAACGCAATGACTAAGAAATTGAAAATTTATTGAGAACAATTGAAAAGGAAAGGAATAGGCCAAGAAAAATAAAGGATTGGTGAAAAAGAAATAAGCTAAAAGGTTCCAAGATTTGTTGGGATGCCAGGCTTTTGATATGTCAGAGGTTGGATCCTTTTTTCTGCTTCAAAACTTCTATTTATAGCCAATGGTGATGAGTGTCTTACTCCAATTCAAACTTGTAATCTTGATAAAATTCTATCCCACTAGATGAAGATAAACGTTGGATAAAACTCTATCTCATCTGATAGAGATAGAGTTTGGGTTGGTATCTATCAT
Organism: Erythroxylum suave; assembly: GCA_027563595.1. Lineage (NCBI taxonomy): Eukaryota > Viridiplantae > Streptophyta > Magnoliopsida > Malpighiales > Erythroxylaceae > Erythroxylum > Erythroxylum suave. Next base: position 4,328 of record JAOSBN010033930.1, read on the forward strand.
CTCATCATCTTATCTCCTCTTTAATCTTGGACTTCTAAACTCCTAATCCAACTCCAACTCTACTACGTCCTTCTCTGCTAGACACTAAAATCTGATGGGCCAGGGTCAATGGATTTCTTCTGGAATTCAAAACATGGGCTCTCTTTGGGCTTCGAGTTTTCGGCCCAAAACAGCCCCTGCACCATTAGGCTTAGAGGCATAAGCCCTATAGTGGCTCTTGAACATCTGGTTAATGCCTTTGCCTAGAGTACCCTTTGGATGCTTTATCTGCTTTAATTCCTCACGAGACTATAGCCAAAGGTCCGCCACTTATGATTGGTAATAACTCAAGCAGATCCCTATGATGGCCATCCGGACATAAGTCATCAAATGGACATGGACATCGAGAATTCAAAAGACTCTCTGACGAATACCGCGCCAAACACCAAACCCGAGGCAGAACCCATTGGATACTCTCTTTTAAAACACAAACTCTTCAGCTTTCAAAAAATTCTAGTGTCGTCGATATTTAAGGGCCACTCCTTGTTCTTCACTAAACACCCGAAGGAACGATTTTCAAAACCCCCCCCACAAAAGCTTCTTCTCCTTTTCGACTCACGCACCTACCGTTCTGCAACTGTCACCGCCGTCGTACAACCCTTACACGTTCTGCTCTTTAACATCGTTGAAGCCCAGTCATCTGAAGGAGTTTTGTCATCGTCGACGACCACCGGTAAGCCTGCGCTTCCTTCTCCTCTTCTTCATTTCTATGACTTTTACTAACTCTAAAAAACCATGTCCTTTTCCAGAAACACCATCACTTTTCTTCTTTTTACCGTCGAAAGCTCGGCAAATCACTCTACAGGATGTCAAGTAAGAATCTTCTCGAGCTCCATCATTTTGATTTTTGGGTGACCATTGTACTTTCTGGTGAATACTGTGGTTTTTGGTGACCTTGAGAGTTCCCAGTGACCTCCAAGGTTTCGAGTGTCTCTAAAATTTGAAGTTTGAAAATTGTTGTTTGGTTGGTCTAGTGAGTACTGGGGTGTGTTTTAGGAGTATGTTTGCTTGTAGGTAGTTTTAGGAACTCCCAATTACAGGGGAAACTCTGCCAAATTTTCTTCAGAAACTGACCTCCCATTTCTGTATTGCAGACTCAGAAGCCCCTCTAGCCTTTCCTAGATCAATGGACCTGGTCACCAAGTAGGTATAGACCTCTCTTTTTGTGTTTCTTTACCCTTCGAAATTTCCTTCGGTCTAAACATCTTTAATTGTTTAGGGTGACTCTCAGTAGTGCCTGACCGTTTCTCCGTCCTCTCCAACCCCTCTGAGCATGCCTTTTCCCTTACTTAAGGGAGAAACCCTTCTTCTCCATCACAATTCATTCGCTGCACCCGGTAAACAGAGGATGTGGATTCCAAACGCGTCGGAGTATAGAGCTTGGCTGACCACCTTACGGCCACATTTTGAGAGTCGCTGGAAGCAGGCTGGTGTTGCTGATCTCATTGAGATGTCCTTACACTAGCAATATTTCGACAGGGACCTAGTCATGGGAGCCCTACGTTTCTAGATTCATGGCTATAATTCTTTCATTTTTTCCCATAGTCTGATGTCGATGACTATAAAGGATGTAGTGGCGATCACTGGCCTACCTTTACGGGGAGAGGAGGTTGCTTCTGCTATTATCCAGGAAGAAGATAGCGCTTTAGAGGATGCACTGGTTTCTCTGCCCACCGCTTCTTCCTTCAGTGGGGTGAATGTTTCCTAACTTGATTACTGCCTTCTTTTCCTCTGCTCTTTAGCATTTCTAATTACTTATTTTTCTCTCTTGTAGGTGGTGAGACAAGCCAAAGACTTGGACCTGCTAGGTCAAAACTTAGCCTTGTTGTGGTACTTGGTCAACAAGTGTATTACTTATTCCCCAACCAGGAGACTTACTAAGGAGACTAGGAATCTAGGCCTCACCCTCCACCATGGTCAACAGGTCTCCTTAGCCAGCATTTTCCTTGGTCATTGTTATCGGTGACTGTACGTGGCTGTTACCTAGGAGCCATTCAAGGAGCTTCCTTCGTCTGCTTGGCTTCTTCAGCTAAGGCTCCTTTTGTACTTTCTAGCTCTGTACTCTTCTGTTGCTATTTGGAGGAATAAAGTTGCCCCTAGGATTGTAGCTTCTTATTGCCCCTGCCCTTTACCTCAATAAGATGTAGTGACGTATTTCCTAAACTTGAGGGGACAGGGTGCCCCCCTATGTTTCTTTTTAACCATGGTGAAGAATGGGATGTCCTCCCGGTGCTTCTACAGCGGTATGTGTCTAGTATGCCCGAGGAGCATGAAAAGGAATGGCACCTGGTTTGTGAAGCCAGGCATCTTTTGATTGGGACTTCTGCTATGCTGAAAGGAGGTGGCAAGCATATGGGAGTCTGCTGCGAAATCTACATGTCGCAACTGTGATGCCGACAGTTTGGTTTGACTCAAGGTTGTCCAGACGCTATCCAGCGTCTCTCCAAACCTGATGGTAGTAGGGTCTCTTTGTCAGAGGCCGAAATCAAAGAGTTTATTGAAAGGCCACAGGAGAAGTTGTTAGATACCAGAATTAGGCCGATCATCTGTGATGAGAGGGGTCCGACCTCGATAACCAATTCCTTCGATTCCTGGTGGCGGAATATTTCCCAGACCTTCATTCTTTCCCCGCCTATTCAAGGTATGTATGGTAATTTTCTGACCTTCCTCTTTACTTGTCCAGGACTATATGTCGATGCTTAACTCTCTCCTTTATTTTCAGCTGTCCTCTCTCCCTCGGCTTCCAAGGAAAATTGTCCGCCAAAAGAAAGATTCGCAAGGTCGATCTTCATCTCTTCCTTTCTTTATTCCTTCCTGATTTTATCTTTGGTTCCTAACTCCCTTAGGTGAGAAGACACCCAAGAAACCTAAGGTCTCCTCCAGTGTCAAGGCTAAAAAGACACTGGACAAAAAGCACACTACTTCTGCTAGTTCCCGCTGATCAGGAAGACTATCTAGCAGTCAAAATTCACAGCAGTCACTAGTACCCTGGAGGTCACCAGTGATGAAGGCTCAGAGGGGGCAGGCGAAGAGGAGGAAATCTTGAGCTTCTATGAGGGCACCCGGAGTTTAGAAGTTGATGGTGACCAACAGCACACCGAGCCTGTGGTCATTGAAAATATCATGGACACCAGAACCACCGGTGACCAGGCTTCCTCTCCCAAGATGGTATGGACTTTGTATCGCCAACCTCCTTCTTCCTTTATGCTGGTAACATCCTTACTGACTTGTCTTTATTCTTTGTAGGCTCTGGCTTCCATTAGTGCCGCACTGGAGGAAGAGCTCTCTTGGGAGGATCCCTTGGCCGCGATGGACTTAAGTGTTTTTTATCCTCCTTCCGCGGCCCCTATTGTGGTGTCCCTAGAGGAGGCAATTTCTACTAAGGAGAGGATAAAGGCTTTCTTCTCCTCTGACTTTGACACCTTGGATGAAGTCACTGTACAAGAGTCACTTCGGGCTATGAAGGTTCTGCTGTCTTCAGATCTTTTGGCCACTGAGAAGGTGGTTTTAAACTCTTTGAAGGGCAGGATTAGTAGTCTGAGGGCCCAGTTTTTAGCTTGCTTTAGTCAGAGGGAAGATGCCAATTACCAGATTGGTCATTGTCAGGCTTTGAACACTTCCTACAGCCTCCAAAAGAAAGCAGAGGAGGCCCTCTCTGAAGACATCAAGAGGTCTAAGTTGGAAGTGGACAATCAAATCGCTCAGATAAAGGCTTGGAAGGAGGAGATTGAAGAACTTCAGGGGAAGGTTGCTGCTACCTAGCAAAAGATGTCCGGGTACTGGGTCTCTTTGGTGGGCCTGAAGGAAGATTTGAAGGTAAAGAAAAAAAGAGGCCACCGAAAGTGGCGAGGAGCTGAAAAAGCTCTATCCTTCTATTGTGGCTTGTTATTCTAGTCTAATGGGAGCTGAGTGAACGATCCATAATTGCATACTTCAGTGGGATGAGATCAGGCATACCCAATATTCATTCCTGTAGAACATTTGTGGATTGCTTGTATAGCCTGCTTTATAAGCAGCTTATTTTTGGAAGGATTTTTACATTTGGCTTCGTACTGTTAAATTCGAATCTACTATCACTAAATGACGAGCCAAAACTTTATTCCATTTACTTGACACTGAGTCAATTGATCTTACATAATTTTGGGCAGCCTACTTCACAAATTTTTATCAGTGGCCGCCCATTGATACGAGTATTTAAATTCTACTCTTTTTGAATATTTTCCCACATAGTGGAATAATATTTCTTCAAGTATTTGTCGTTGATGTACTTGCTGTGAGTTTCTCCGGATAGACTTGATAACCAATAGGCATTCCCAGGTAACACCTTGCGGACTTTGAATGGCCCTTCCCAGTTCACTTACCATTTCCCGTACACCCGATCTTTACTTCCAATGGGCGGTACCAACTTCCAAACCAAATCACCTTCATCAAAATTCTTTCTTCTTACTTTCTTGTCGTAGGCTCTAGCCACCTTCTTCTTCTATAGAACCAACTTATTGAGGGCATCCATTCTCACGTGGTTCAATTCCTCTAGCTCCATCATCATAGCTTGCGAGTAGTCCTCTAGCATCAAATTGTTTTGCCAGGCAACCCTTAATGAGGGCACCACTACCTCCATAGGTAGTACAACGTCATGTCCACAAGTCAACAAAAATGGCCTCACCCCAGTCGCGTTTTGTTTTGATGTCTTGTATGCCCATAGAGTCTCGGAGAGAAGGATATGCCAGTCCCTAGGATTATCCTCCATCATCTTCTGTAGAATGTTGATTATGACTTTGATCGACACCTCGACTTGTCTATTTGCCTAAGGATAATAAGGACTTGACCTTAGTAATTTAATATCGTAATCCTCTGTGAATTCCCTAACTAATTCTGCAGTGAACATTGTCCCTTGGTCAGCGGTAATTAACTGGGGAATCCCAAACCTATGGATCAAATTTTCCTTGATAAACTGAATGACTTCTTTCTGCTCGACCTTCTTCATCGGTAGAGCCTCCACCCACTTGGTAAAGAAGTTCGTAGCCACTATTATGAAAGAGTGGCCTTTGGATCACGCAGGGTAAATCTTCCCAATCAGGTCGATGGCCCACCTATGGAAAGGCCAAGGCTTGATTATGCTTGTTAATTCTGCGGCTGGTATCCTCTGGATTTTCCCATGTTTTTGACCTGTTTACAGCCTTTAGCATATCTAAAACAATCATCAAATATGTGAGGCCAGTAATAATCATGTCTACGAATTAACCAACGCATTTTCTCTCCGGATTGATGAGTGTCGCGCACACCTTCATGCACTTGTTTCAAAACTTCCATCAATTCCACCAAGCCTAAACATCTAAGGAGGAGGCCATTGGCACTTTTCCTGTACAAAGTACCTTCCACTAGAAGATAATTCAGCCCCTGCATCCTGATTCCATAGGGTGTCCTTCCTTTTGGGTTTTCCAAGTATTCTCTGATAGAGCTTCTCCAGTCACTAGCACACTCTACATTAGTATTAAACACATCCATTGGCATCCCTCGACTTTCGATGGAAGGATGATTTTTCTTCTGGATAAGGATGAATTTATACATCAACTCATCAGACATTTTCACTCCCGAGGCCACCCTAGCCATTGAATCTACTTCTCAATTATCTTCTCATGGAACGTAGAATAAATCTACGCACTAAAAATCGTCTAACAACTGAATTGTAGCAGCAAAATACGGTGCCAAAGAGAAACTACTGCACTTATACTCACCGTTTAGATGTCTGATGACCAGTTGCAAATCCCCATATATGGCTAAGTCTTTGGCACCGAATTCTTTGAGGATCTCTAACCCAATTATTAAAGCCTCATACTCAGCTTGATTGTTAGTGCATGGAAAGTTGAGATTAAAAGAGAGCGCATTTTTTATAGCTGCTGGGGATATGATAATAACTCCTACCCTAGCGGCATCGGTTGTGCTGGATCCATCGAACTTTAAAATCCACAGGGCTGTTTCTAAATAGAACACATTCAGGTCAGGTTCCTCGATGTCAGGGACTTCTCCACTCGAATGGTCAACTAGAAAATTTGCGATAGCATGCCCCTTCACAAATTTCTGAGGTAGGAACTAGAGAGTAAATTCAGCTAAAGCAATAGCCCATTTTCCTATTCTCCCAGTGATAATCAACCTCGTCAAGACGTATTTAATCACATCAGTGTTAGACACCACAAACACCAAATTTTCCATCATGTAATGCCTTAACTTAGTGCACGCGAAGTATAAGGCCAGACACACTTTTTCAATTGGAGAATATCTTAATTCCACATCCTTGAGAGTCCTGCTCAAATAATAAATAGCCTGCTCATTACCTTTAGTGCTGTTTTGAGCCAAAACGCATCCGATTGAGGTTTCTGACACTGCTAAGTATAAACGGAGAGGATGGTCTCTCCTTGGCGGCATAAGCACCGGTGGTGAAGACAAATACTCCTTGATCTTATCAAATGCTTGCTGGTGTCTATCTTCCCATAGAAACTCCTCTTCTTTCTTTAGTTTGAGCAGTTCCGAGAAGATCTCTATCTTACCTGCCACGTTGGAGATAAACCTCCTTAGGTAATTAATCTGACCTAGAAACCTTTACAGCTCCTTTTTATTTTTAGGAGGCTCTGCTTGTGCAATCACCTTAGATTTATTGTCGTTGACCTCCATGCCCCTTTGATGGACCAAAAACCTGAGGAAATTTCCAACTCTGACTCCAAAGGCACACGTTAGTAGATTGAGTTTGAGCTGGTGTCCCCTCAGTCTCTCAAATCCCTGCCTGAGATGCTCTACATGGTCACCCTATTTTTTAAACTTGATTACCACGTCATCGATGTATACTTGAACAATTTTTCCAATGATATGGTGAAAAATGAGGTTAATGGATCTTTGATAAGTCAAGCTTGCGTTCTATTCAAATGTTCCGATTGCCCCTGGACACCGGAACGCTGTCTTGTGAATATCATTCTTGGCGATTTTGATCTGATTATAACCAGCAATGTTAATATTTCATGGTTGGTCGTGGCATCAATAAGCATGTCACTAACCGGCATTACATATACATCCTTGGGCATGGCGGCATTTAAGTCCCGAAAGTCTACACACACTCTAATTTTTCCATTTTTCCTGACTACAGGGACTATATTTGCCAGCCATTTAGTATACTTAGCTGGTCTAATAAAGCCTACTTTGAAAAGCATCTTTATTTCTTCTTTCACCTTCATCTCGACTTCCTTGGACATCCTCCTGGGTGGTTGCTGAAAAGGACAAAATTTAGGCTTGATGGGCAATCGGTGTTCAACTAAACTCCAACTTATGCCTGACATATCCTTGTAATCCCATGCGAAGCAGTTTTTATACTCGTGAAGCAGCTGGATTAATTCTTCCCAACTTGCTATTAATAAGCCCACTGATGTATGTTACTTTGAGATCCTCGGCAGTATTCAAGTTGATTTCTTCCAGAGGGTCCTTCACTTGGAGTCTCTCATCTTCCATTTTGGGTGGCACGACTTGTAGCTCTTCCAGATTTATTTCATTTCTTACTATTTCTAGGATTTCTCCTTCATAAATTAACTATGTCCCGAACATCTCGATTTCATGGTTGACCACTAGTTGTTTCTTGGCCTGCCGCAAAATTGCTTCCTGTGACCCTTACAGCCACCGGCCACCCTTCTTTATTTCCTTAAGCTATCATTGACCTGACTGACCAGCATCTTCTTCTATCAGCCTAAGAGGCCTAATGCTTTTATTCTTCTCACTGGCACCGATTACTTGAAGTATCAAATGCTTTTCCTTGGCGAATTTCATCAGCGTAGGCCTACCCTCTTTGTCCAAACCTTCAAAAGTAATTGGTGTGGTGTCTCCATGGTAATAGCAGGCATCCACCAAATGGATTTCAGCACTGAAAGGATTATTGTCTACCTTAACCATTTCCACGTTGTCAGCATGCCAGAACAATAAAAATTGGTGGAGGGAAGATGGCACACACATGTTTGCGTGAATCTAGTCTCTGCCTAGAAGCAACTTATAACTCGCGTTAGTGTTGATTACGAAGAAAGCAAACACATACGTCTTACTCCCCATTATTATTTGTAATGGAACTACTCCCAATGTTCTTGTCTCGTCCCCAATCACCGCAGTTACCACTAGGTCTGTGGCAATGATATCCTCTTCTCTTTTCCCAAGTCCTAATAGCACTTTCAAGGGAATCACGTTTACAGCTGCTCCATTCTCCACCAAAACTCTGTTCAGTGGCTTTCCATTAACACAAGCCCGTATGTACAGTGGTTTAGTGTGATTCACTGTCAACGGATGTCGAACATCAGAGCTTTGCTCTCCTCAGTGTCCTGCGTTTTCTCTGAGAATTTCTCCACTGGACTTTGTTCTTCTTCTGCAGCCGAAACTTTTTCTTCATCTCTCGGCCTGTCTTTTGCCTCATTATCAGGATCGACACGGTGAAAAATAGCTAGTAATAACATCGAAGCGGCTCCCAGGTAATAAACAGGGACATCACCAACGTTGAAGTAACTTTCTTCCTGGTCCTCGATACCACCATCCTCTGTAGCCTTCCTTCTGAATTTGTTCCTTTGAATTTCTCCTTCACAGCGCTCAACCATCTGTTTGGTCATATTGGCCAACTTCTTCCCTTTATCAAACATCTCTTATTTTTCAACCAAGTGAGTCATGGTCTGAACCTCAAGTTTCGTCTCCAGTTCTTCTTTTTCTAGGAATAGTCTCTCGGCCAACTTTTTGTGCTGCAACCTTCTTTTCTTTGTTTTAGCGTTTTTCTGAGCAACAGTAAGTATCTCCTTCTTATCATTCCTTATGCTCTCCACCCGAATCCACTCTCCAGTTTTCTTGGGCATTGGTGGCTTGACAAATTTCGGGTGACCACCAGTGTTGATGGCTACCTGGTCACCAGCTTTCCTGTTATTTTCGGTGACTCGACTACCGATCCTTTCTAGTGCAATGATTCTCTCTTGACTTTTAGAAGCAATGGTGAGGCCGTCTTTCCTTTTGCATAAGTTCCACCCTTTAGGCCTCCACACCTGATTTGTATGCTCTTGCATCCTTTTTTGGTTCAGCCAACTTCTCATATCAATACTTGCTACGTTCATTGACCCCACTGGGAATGGATTCTTGTTACTGAGCATTGTTTCTTTTGGGAACTTGAGAATTTTTTTGTTGATGCGATCCTAAATTACGTTCCTAAAGGCCCAGCACATATTGGTAGAATAAGTCCATGCATTATGATATTTGCAATATTCTTTGGCCTTCATCTCCTCCTTAGTAGGCAAAACGTAATCTTCCGACAAAGAAATAAAATCGATTTTCATGAGATAATTGAAAATTTCTGATGTTCTACTTATGTCAAAGGTGCACTTGTTCCCCCTCTTGTCGCTACTTTGATGCATTCCAGAAGGCATCTTTGCCAGGTGTGGGCATACTATGCTTCCAGTATCAGATACGGCAGCTACAGCAACTTCCACTTCAGCGTTATGGACTTCCTTGAAATAAGTCCCCATGGTCTGCTTTTTCAGCTTACTGTCTTCTTTGAGCAGCTCTTCGTATTCTGTCACCTTCATAGCCAACTCAAAAAAGTCTCTAAAATCCATCCCTTGAAACTCTTTCCTCAACTCTAGGTCCAAACCTTTTAGCGCCATCTTCACAAACTCAATCTCTGGAATATTGATCCTGCACTTGTTTCTCATCCTCTTAAACCTGGCAATGAAGTCGTCCGCCTTCTCTCTAGTATGCTGAGTAAGCCTGGAGAAATCTGCAATACTGACTTCGGGTTCACTCCTATAAAACTGAGCATGGAAGACTCTTGTCATATCTGTCCAACCAAACACGGAGTCTCTTGGCAGTGACATGTACCAAGAAAAAGCAGCTCCAGTTAACGAATTTAGGAACAATTTCAACAGCAGCTACTAGTAGTTCTTATAGCTAGAAAATTCCGAGCATTGAGTGGTGAACCTCGCTATGTGCTCGATGGAGGATTGCCCGTCTTCTCCAGAAAACAATGTAAAATATGAAATTTTTACACCCCTAGGAAAGGCTGCTCTGTCTATGAACTCAGGATAAGTCTTCCCAAACTCAGGTCGAACTATCTGATTGAAACCGGGCCCATATAACTCCTGGGCAATCTCACACAATGCATCTCTAGTAACGTGATCTATCGCCTGAACGTTTTGCCCATACATTGTCTGGCCTGTGGTCATCGACTGCTGAATGGCCTGGTGACCTATACTCCTTCGGAGTGCCTGCATCTGGTTGGTCACCAGACACCCATTGCCCCCTCAACTCATTCCCTCTTCATAGAGGTGAGGTTGAGTCGATGGTCCAGTGTGGTTGTGGAACTGAACAGGGGTCTTGTGGTTTATAGACACCAGAGGCAGGGTAGCAATCGGTGTCTCATCCCTTTTGTGCGGCGGCTGGTACGTAATCACCAGTTGTTTGTCCTTGTTGGGGCTGTCAATCTTGGTGGATTGCCCCCCGAGTACCTTCATAGGAGAAGTTTCTCGCAACTTGGCCACTTTAGCTGACGACCCTTCACCTTCAGTTGGAGTGACCGTAAGCACCACTAGTTAATTTTCCGCGGCCACTGGTAACTTGCTGGCCTGCGATTCAGCTTAGCGCAATGTCTTGCTTGACTCTCCTCCGCTTATGCCTTTGTCTTTCTCTGGCATGGCAGATCCATTGACCGCAGTCAAAGTCTCTTTTTGATTACTCCCCATCATGTTCAGGAGAGTTGTCGATTTTTCTATGGCCTCCAAAACCTTTGTTAAAGGGATCTCAATGTTGCTTGCTTGACTTAACTCAACAGATTGAGGTTGGTCTTCCTACGTTGCTATTGCAACATTTTCCATATCATCACCTGCACTGATGGAAATGTCAGTACTCTTACTAGATCTTGTTTTCATCATTGCATGGTCCCACTGGGCGTGCCAAAAATATATTTGGCCTTTATTTTGACTAAAGGACAATATGTAGCCTTTTGTTTTGGTTTGCGAGCGTACTAGGAATTTAAAGTGTTTCCAAACTAAGAAATAAGGAAAAAGATTGCGCCTCATAATCTAAATTGAAATCACAACGACTGTGTATTGCTAGAAAGGGACAAAAATCTAACAGAAAAAACTTTGCTTTATTGGCAAACAAATCGACAAAACGCAATGACTAAGAAATTGAAAATTTGTTGAGAACAATTGAAAAGGAAAGGAATAGGCCAAGAAAAATAAAGGATTGCCGAAAAAGAAATAAGCTAACAAGTTCAAAGATTTGCTGGGATGCCCGGCTTTTGATATGTCAGAGATTGGATCCTTTTTTCTGCTTCAAAACTTCTATTTATAGCCAACGGTGATGAGTGTCCTACTCCAATTTAATCTTGTAATCCTGATAAAATTCTATCCCACTAGATGAAGATAAACATTGGATAAAACTCTATCTCATCCAATAGAGATAGAGTTCGGGCTGGTGTCTATCATCTCTTCATCTTATCTCCTCTTTAATCTTGGACTTCTAGACTCCTAATCCAACTCCAACTCTACTAGGTCCTTCTCTACTAGAAACTAATGTCGGACCCTGATTTTTAAGTGGAATTTAGAAATAATAAGTAAAAAGAAATGAGTGTTGTTATGTATATGTTTAGGTATAAATGTATTTATACTTAAAGG
>JAOSBN010033996.1:0-16031 GCA_027563595.1 Erythroxylum suave
ATACTACTAACATATATTCTTGCTAATTAAAAACACTAGAAATCTCCAATTAACTAAATAACTAATAAACTGATTTGAGAGTTTATTACAGTATTTTTCTCCAACAAATTTGGAATCATATCTCCTGCAACAATGTTTGAACCATATCTCCAACAACAACCACTTATGCTAAACACCACCACTACATTGCCAAAAACCAACTACCTCACGAGGAGCTTCATTGTTAATGTAAGAGACTCGATGTTGATTGCCACAACACTTAACATCCCAACTCCCAAAGATTTCTCCACTACCTGCATGTTTTATCTAAAAGTGATCAACTTATGTTGAGAAATCAAAGAAAATAAAGTAAGAGAAAGTGTCCAATAGTATTGAAAGAGGTTTAAAGTCTTATATTAGAAATTAATCAGTTAAAATATTGACAACATTAGGAGGTAAAGAAATGGAAGATTTTGAGTGGGAATTTACAATAAGGGGAAGGAAACAATCAAAAAGGAGAAACAAATGCAATGATGTTTTATAATTGTACCTATGAGAGAGTAAGAACAGAGAAGATAGGAGAGGAAAGTCTTACCAATATCGAGGCTGAAGAGGAGACAATTGGTCATAATGCACATGCAATAACCACTCATGCTAAACAATACCATCGCATTGCTAGAAACCAATTAGCTTACGGATATCACATGGGTTTTTGAGCTTCATTGTTGATGGGGTAGGCTTAATATTGATTTCCATATCCCTCAACATCCCAAATCTTAATGATTTCTTTACCACCTGCATGCTTTATCTGAAAATGATCAACTTTTGTTAAGTGATCAGAGAAAAGGGAGAAGATTAAGTGTACAAATAGTATTGAAAATGATCAACTTTTGTTAAGTGATCAGAGAAAAGGGAGAAGATTAAGTGTACAAATAGTATTGAAAGAGGTTTAAAGTCTTATATTAGAAATCAATAAGTCAAAGTATTAACAAAATCAGGAGATAGAGAAATGGAATATTGTGTGTGGAAATTTATAGTAAGGGGAAAGAAACAATCAAAAACAGTGACATAAATGCAATGATGTTTTGTAATTGTTCCTACAAGAATGGGAGATCAGAGAAGATAAGAGAGGAACAAAAGGAGAAGTAGAATAAGAAAGGAAATTAGGTTTTTGTGTTTAGAATTAATTAAATATTAAATCGTTAGTTAACAAAACACATAACAGATATGTAGTATGTAAAAAAATTTAATTAGCCATGTCAGTGACATTAACAAAAACTTAGCCTCAGCTTATTTTCGAAACAAATTAAAAGCTCAGATATTTTAGCATTACTTTTTAAAATTTGAGCTAGTACTGTAAAATTAAGTAAAAATTGAGATTATTTTTATAATTAACTCATCTTTTAACTATCTTTAATTACCTAGCTTTACGAATTATGTGAGTTATAGATCAAAATCATGCTTTAGCACTACTCTAACTACCATGTTTTGTTTTATTTACTCCATCAAATCACCAATTTTCCTTTAACAAAGGCATAATAAGATTTTCAAATAGTGATGCTTTTAACTCAATTTTGCAATTGTATATATTTCTACCTAAATTTGTTCTTAATATCATATATGATGCTTTAAAGTATAAAGCAATTTTCCTAGTTAATGCTAGGGATAGCAATGGGCCTGGTCGTGGTAATTAGTTGGCCCAACCTGAACTTTTCTTTTTTGTTTTAATTTAAAATTCATTTTCTATTTTTTATATTTTGTTTAAGAGTTGTACAAAGAATCTTTCAATAAGACAACATCATTTCTAAAAATTTTTTCGAGCTTCAGGTTAGCCAGACTCAGTTTTAGGCTCAAAAATTTTTTAAAAAATAAACTTGGCCTAAAATAAATTTAAATCGGGCTGGGTCCATTTACTTTAATTCGTCAAGCTACGTTAATCCAGGTCAAGCCAAGCTTTTTTTCCAAGCCTAGTGAATACATATGTTTCCTAATTTTGTTTACTGTAAATGTTATGTCTATGTATGTATGAGATAAGTACCAAATTATTTACCATCTTTGAAAATGACCTATATTCATCACATCTTTCTTTTTTGTTTGTTGAAAGTTTGGGTAGGCTTGATTGGTGTTTTAGCACCTTTGCATTCAAAGGGACCTATTTTCTTATGCAAGTTAGGTGTATACTTGCATAAAATGACAAAAATACCCTTTTTCGATATAAAAAATTCTATGTTAGTCCTCAGATGATATATAAGACGAGGTGAATTATGTGTGTTCATTTTTTTCTTATTTGAAAATTGGTGAATGAATTGTATATTCTAATAAATAATTATGTCAAACTTATATATGATAATAAAAAAGCAATCGCAATAATAATTGAAGAGAATTAGGAAAAAATAAAATTGATCTATAGTGGTTTAATTAAATAACATTTAGCTAACGTCCACTCTCTAAACTTTACTTGAGAATTCATTGTCTTCTTCTTTTAATAGGTGAAGAGCAACCATTCATTCATTTTCTTTGTTAAGAGTAAAAAGCAACCATTTACAAATCTTGTTCAAGATCAAGGGCAAGCTTTATAATGTATATCTTAAGTAATTTCACTAATTGTAATAATTGCATAACCATACAACTCAAAACTAACAGAAAGAAATGGTCTATCATTCTACATATTGATCTACTATTTTGTTAAATTAGTCGACCATTATGTCATATTGGTTGATTAACGTGGTAACAAACTCACGATATACTTTATTAGACTACATTAGTCGATTACTCAATTTCATTGGCTGAACAATGTATTTAAACTAAGTTTTTCAAATTTCTTAAGTTCTTTTAAGGATAAAAACGCACTCTTTTGACAAAAAAACATGATTCAAAATTATTACTCCTTAATGGCACCTAGGAGGGGGTGAACTAGATGAAATCAAGATTTTTCCTTATGTTCGATATTTTTATAAAAGCGCCACAAATTATGATAAATGTAAATATGAAATAAAAACAAGTGAATTAAATTATAAAGCAAAGAGTAAGGGTAGAGAAAACAAACTAATTTATAGTGGTTCGGTAAACAATCCTTGCCTAAGTCCACTCTTAAGAATCATTTTAGATTGCCACTATGGATCATCTTTTATGGTGACGAATATACTTTGCACAATCTTTTATTTTGGCAAAGAGGAACCTCCTTTTTAATCTTTCTTTAAGGAAAAGAGGAACCACAAATCACTTTTGATAACCGTAATAAAATGATATCAAACTCGAAATCCAACTACAACTTAACATTTGCTTGGTTTAATGCTATGATAATCACAAAATGCTCAGTTACTCAAAATGAGATAACGAATGCTTAAATGATTGAAAAATACTTAGAAATATGTGTAGAAAATACTCAAAAGCTTCTTGATGCTAAAACCAATAAGAAAATATCTATTTATAATGTTTCAAGATTTAAAATATCCATTGAAGCAAGAACTAGTCATTACAACGAATATATTCGACACATTAGTGAACCAGTGTAGCATACTAGTTGACTAGTACCCATTAAAGGCTCCAAAAACACTAGTTGTTAGAACAATGGTTATCCAGCACACATATTAGTTGACTAACACATTAATCAATCTTACTATAAACTCGCAGTACATCAACTTTAACAACTTTAACCTATATTAGTCGACCAGTAGCCTATATAGGTTGACCAATCACCTCAAAAATATGATTTTAACATCTTTAAATGCTCCAAATCAATTTATTTAATCTCAATATAATTAAAACAATTCCCAAATATTCCCCAAAGATTATTCAAAAGATTAAGAGGCTTTTATATTAAAATCAAAATATTCAATGACTCTTGATGAATATAAAATCTTATGTAAGGAAAAAAGATAAAATGTTAATGCATAGTGAGCTTCTTTGATTATCGAAGATGATCGAATGAACTTATAATAAGGAATACATAAAATAATCTTGATATTTCTTGACTTGGTCTTGATCTTAAAGATTGTAGAATATTGTCTTGTTGCAAAACATTGTCTTGTTCTCGTATTACTTCTCATTAATAACACAAAAAAATCGTTAATAGTATTTATGTTTTGTTATCATTAAAACTTCGATTAGATCCTCACTTAGTTAAAAAATCTCCCCCTTTTTGAAGATGACAAAATATTTGTGATATTAGAAAGTATTATAATAATTTAGTTAGACAATTTACCTATATGGAGATAATAATTAACTTCCCTTAATTCTTACATAAAATAAAAACAAAAAACATATCATAATTGCAAATAAATAGAGAGAGAAATATTTAATGAAAGTATACATTGTCAAAGAGATATAGTTTTCCCCTGAATTATAGTATTTCTCTAATATCGCACAAAAAATTTCTCCCTCTTTCTGGAAACATCAAAAGGAGACAAATATTTAGAGGTGGAAGACTAGACTCAATCACTCTATATAGGTCATCAAGATGAGGCATCATGATGTCCTAAAAAGAGTCAAGCTATGTTTACAACAAGGTAAGCTGATGTTAAATAGTAGCGAGACAAGTATCTAGTGGGGAATGATGTCATGGGTAAAAAGTAGTGGCTTCATCATCTATAGGTAGCTCATTAATGTGACTTAAAAGGGGCTTTTAGGATTATAAAATGGGGAGCCTCATAAACTGGGGATAGATGTTGAGGCTGAAGATGTTACACTAATATGGTCTAGTCATTTATCACCAACCAATTGATATCCCATATGGTGGATAGTAGTAGAGTTAAAGAAAAAAATCAAAGTCAATCTCATCACTAGCAGGAGAGATTTGGAAGTGTTGAAAGATAAGGCTAAGGAGGAGAGCTTATGGAATATTTTGTTTCTTCATTTTGGTTTGCTAAAAGTGAATCTATTAAGCAAAAGAAAATGACCAGGTGAATAGATTGTTCTAACAAGGTAGAGACAAATCAAAGATCATCATGGCCTAGGAAGGTAAAATGACCACTAGTGGAGAAAAAATTATATTTGATAAACAGGTGATGGAAATAAGGATAACATTAAGTCCATATACATCAATGGATTTTTTATAGACCTCGTCATTGGGATCTAAATCAAAAATAATTTTGACTCTGTCAGGCACATAGTAAGGCCCTCTGGAATATTTGGTATGAAAAGTATAATATGAAGGTTGTTCAAGTATAGGAATACCTAAGATCTCATTTATGAAGTTAGAAGTAAGATGAATGTTAATACTATGTATTTTAAAGAAAATATGAGGGTCATCACGAATGATCCTAGGATGAAGATTGGTTTAAAAAAGATGAATATTGGTACCATAAATTGATTGGTTATGGTAGCATTTTATATCAATTAAATGATAAAAATATGCGTAATAAAAAGAATAAACCCTAAATTAAATAATTGAGATAACTACAACTATTGAATTTACTTTTCTTATTTCTTCTAAGTTAAATACGCAAAGTTATAAATAAACTATTTCCTACTTATACCAAACATTGATAGCGATTATGAATCATTAAATTCATCGATAGAAATAGAGTAATCAACATCAAATTAAATTTTCAGATCAATTAATATTGATTACTTAAGAAATAAAAGAATAGAAATCAAGAAATACTTAAATTAAAATAAAATTTAGGTTTAGAACAAAACCAAACAAGGTTACAACTAAAGTTTTGAATCCCTTTGAATTTGAAAACATAGGTTTAACCAGTCATGGCTTTAGTTCCACCAAAGAAATAGAAGAAAGAAGAAGAGAAAATAAAATGAAGACAAAAGAAAATTATGGGGAGAGTGTCTATAAAAGTTCTCCTATTCTTTTCCTACCCAAAAACTGACTTCTTTCAATATTCCAAATGTTATATTCTGAACAAATCCAAATCCTACATAATATGGCCAAGAATAAGTCTCCTAATTGAGCTAAAAACCTTGCATCAAATATCTTTTTAAATGTGATGTCACCTCATCCACTATAATAGTCTATCATTTTTTACAAAATTAATTTCTTTTTGTGAATAATGCTATAATTTGATGTTCTAAGCTAAATTTGATAAATCTTTACTTATCGTCTTCTAAACGAAATATTAACATGAATTGGTTTTATTAATTAGACTCATCTCTTTTTTTTAAGATTGATTTTCATGCTTAATTCTCTTTTGTTTTAAATTGATTTTTATGCTTAATTAGATGAGTCTGATTAATATAAATAATTCACATCTTATTAGGCTCCTCCAATAGTAACTCGAACCTCTCTTAAGAAGCCATAAAAATGATGCAAACTACCTTATAAATTTCTATACCAGATGTTATTTCCTCTGCCTGTTCTATTATTGGTTTAACATGGAAAAGAAATCATTCATCTCCTTGCTTTTGATATGTGTTTAATTGTTGATATATTTAATCATTTACACATAGTGATTAATTATATGAAAATTCTTAAGATACTCACTTTAATTTGTATATGATTTTAGGTATAATTTGAAAGCAAAGAAATTAAAGTGGGTCGAAAGCTCAATAATTAGACCATTTTTCAAAAGCTAATACTCACTTGTCTTCATGGAGCAAGAAGAAGACAAGAAAATGTCAAGAAAGGAGATATATGTTGAAAATACAAAGAAGATTAAGGCATGAGATGGGATAACCCCATGTATGTGAATTTAATGGTTGGTAAAACAAAGAGAGAGTAGAAAGTAGGAAAGCATGAAACGACATGCAAGATATGTGGAAGCATGCAACAAAATGACATTGCCCACAACACTACACAGCTAGCAAAAAGACAACACAGACAACAGCTGGGAAGGAATAAATAAAACAGGCAGTATCACTTTGACAAAATGTGACATGGTTTGCATTTAAAATAAACACATACATCATTTGCATTTAATGTAAACACTGTCAATCAGGCTAAAAGGAGAGTTTTTAAATAAATGAAGATAGAATAATAGAGAGAGATAGCTTTCGATAGAAGAAAAATAACGTAGGTGAGAAGCCAGAGTTGAAGGTGGTATTCGGCTGGGACAATTTTCATGGGGGCTTAAGCATTTTCTTGAGAGACCTATGGAGGGCTAGACATCCCGACATCAATTCAGAGCTGACATCGATGCTGACAATCTAGGTTAAGTGTTTTTCTTTGTTTTAATTGTTTCTTTCTCTCATTAGGAATTGATTATGTTATCTTGTGTTACTTGAATTGGGTATCATGAAAAGATGATTTTATGCATTCATTGAATCGTTTATTTACAAACTCATTATTAGAATTTCGATATAATATGTAATTGTTATGTTGAAATTCATAAGTAGCGACTAATAATTTGTAACCATTAGGGAAAATATGACCTAGGTTAAATGACGCATCGTATGTGGTTATTGCCTTGATTAATCTATTTTCTTAATTTGTAATGCTATTGCCTAATTAAATCTAGAGATTGTATCCTAGGTTATTCGATGGTTAGGTTTAGTTAATGATCGTATCTTGATTAAACACTACAGAAGAGAAAAATTGTGTTAATTATTAACATATGATTAATAGTTTCTTGGAGAGGTTAGAGAATAACAAGTCATTGAAATATGTTTAATTAGGGTGAAGGTCGAGATTGAACCAAAAAACTAGGTCCTTACTGAATTCTCCGCTTTTATCATTTTTCGCATGTTTTCTTTAATTTGTTTTTATTTGTCTAGTTTTATTTTATTTTCTTATTTGAAAAATACAAAACCCCTAAATCTAAACACCGATTAATTTTATTTCTACAACTTTACATAGATTCTCTGTGGGATCAACCTAGACTTACTATTGCTATAGTTGTTAGACCCCATTTCTGGAGCCCAACTATCCGGATATCATAAATCGTGAGCGTGTGTATTATCTTGTGTGGTTATTTTCATAAATTCTCTTTGGCCATCATTGGGTCATCTTCATTCTTATAACATCCTAAAAGTCTCCTATTTCATAGATCAAGATATGATTAAAAGACAAAGTGTGCTCATAACTAAGTCATGCTCCTCCAATCGATTCCCTCACTTTCTTTCCATTAATTTTTTTCAAATCAAGCCAAAAGACTACCAATTTTTTTCAGAGATAGAAAAATGTGTTAGGAATCTATTGTTCAATAATCACTTCATTTGGAGGTCGGACGGTGAAGTTATGGCCAAAAGAGTCAACCCTAATTATGTCCTCAATCATATTGTACATATCTTGGAAAAATTAGCATAACTTTCACTAGAGATATCGGATTGTGGTATTTTTAAGATGGTTTGGAAAAGAACTTCGATATCTAAAACTTTTGTCAAGACCTTGAAGAAAAAGTTTGCCATCTAGAGGGTCAAAATCGCTTTGTCTGGCACTTCGTTTGGCGCCTATACTTCATCTAGTTCTTCATATGAAGGCCATATCTTTTGCGTCCAAAGTCCAAAAATTCCAAACTTTATATCGTTGAAAAGTTAAGAAAAAGATCTACAACTTTGAAGAAGACAACTCTATCTAATTCAGCCTATATCAATACAGATTTTCCCTAAAAGTCAGAATGCAAAATTTTACCCTTATGAATGCTTGCAAATGCAATGTACAAACTTTGAGAGTCATGAGTAAAAATACAATCAGATTTCATTATCGTCAAAAGATAAGAGTTTATAAAGCTTTAATGGTTATTTCAAGCCACAATACATCATAATCCAAAAATACATAATTTACACAACGTAGAATTGCGTAAAATGCAACTAAAGCTTTGTTTTACAAAAACTAACTTAAAATACAAAAATAAGCATAATCCAGAGTAATGCCCTTATACTCAATCACTTGATCTCTTGCTTATCACTTGAAGATGAGACGTAATGGGGGGTGAGCTTAAAGCTCGTGGGTAACAATTTTATAACTGGTAACAAGCAAAACTATTGTAAAATTCACAATGCATCATGAAACACATATTTCGAAATTCTCAATTTATTATACACTTTATAAGCAACCCATATCGTGCATTCAATAAAGTTGTCACCACATAAGCACATCAAAATGGTTTGGGAGGTCCATAAATAGAACGAGCTAACACATTTCCATGAAATAGTCTTGTGTAGTCGTGAATAGAACGAACTAACGCAATCCCACATAGTGGTTTGCGTAGTCGCAAACATGAAGGAATCCCGAAGGAGCTCCATGCCACTTACAGGCAAGTAGGAGAAGCCTTTAGTCAAAGTGCAATTGACATACAGAATGGATCAGACTAAACCCACATAACATGTATTTCATAACTTGTAAACTTGTTGCCCAAAATGACACTTTTTCCGAAAAAGTGATTTCATAAACATACTATTATTTTCTTTTAAAAAAAATCATTTTCGCATTCTTTTCTTAAATCCTCAACACAATATTCACATACCAAACATATATCACTTTTTCAAAGCATTCAAAGAGAAATAAATGCACATTTATAATACAATTGAAAAACATTTATTTTCTTGATTTGGAAGAAACATTAATGCTTATTATTCAATTATAAAAATGTAACCCACCTTGAATTCCTTGCTTAACAATTGCTCAAAGATGCCTCTATTCTTGCTCCTCTTGCCTCTTCTCTTGATTTCCTTCAATATTGGCAAAAATCCCAATTCAATAGGACTTCCAATTGGGAACTCAAACAAATATATACACCAAAATTAATCCTAGAATACTTAAACCTATGCATTTCTTAAGCTTTATGAACCAAAACCTTCCAAAAATACAAAAGTTTAAACATAAACTTACCTTGAATCTTCACCAATTAATGAGTCTTTTGGCTCAAATGGAAGCTCTAATCTTCCCCTTTCTTTTTCCATCTAGAACAACTTCAAAATCACTCTTTAAAACTAAGAAAATTGGAAACCTAGTTTAGCTTTCTCTTCTTTTTTTGTTCTCCCACGACACTCTCTCTTCCTCTCTTCAATTTTCTCTTTCTTCTTCTTCCATTGCAAGACAACCATTCTTCTTCCCCTTTTTACCCTTAATGAGCCCAAAATTCCATTTTACTCTTCCTTATAAGCTTATGTTCTTTTAACCTTAAGTGATCTTCCAAAAAATACCCTTCAACCTTCTTACTACTTTAATACAACTAAACCATATAATAAAATCCTACTAACATTAATATAATAACTAAACTCCAAAAACTTAATTTATCAAAACCTCATAATTCATTTAAATCATACTTAAATAAATAAAAAAATTCGAGGCCAAAAATGGTAATAGGTCTAGTTACTTTATTTTGACTAGCGTTACGACGCACGGTCAGGTTCCTTGATTTTACAACATTTAATCACATGTCAAACCATAATCACAATTTTTTCAAACTTTAAAACTTATCACCAAATCAATTTGTTATTACTGTTAATGGTGAAAAAATTGACTATAAAAAGGACTGAAACACTTTCTTTGAATAACTCTCTTCTTGTTTTTCTCTCTCTATGTCCCAAAATTAGCTCCAAACTTGATTTTTATTGGTCAATTAGTTAATAACAATTGTTCAATTAGTTTTTCTCCTTCTAATTGCTTTATACAAAACCTTCATAATGTGAACATAGATAGGAGGAGGCATAAACACAAACATTTATTTCACCTGATGATTTATGTTCCTAGGATAACGAATTTATCCTCCATTTTGCTATATTATTTCTTCTTTAAATGATGTTTTAATTGATAATAAAAATTTGCATATTTGGCATCGAAACCTTGGACATCTTTATGAAAGTAGACTTTAAAATATGTTTCAATATGGTATTCTCTCTATTCAATTAAAGATTAATAGAGATTTTTTAACGTCAAATTGTGAAAGTTATACTTTTAGTAAGGTTAGAAAAAATTACCTTTTGCTTTTAGTTCCTCTAATGTCGATGCAACTTTTAATCTCATCATGTCGATTTATGGGAAGGCATCACCTTTATTGAGGTTAGGTTATATATCCCTTGTTATGTTTATTGATCATTACGTACATTTCACTTAGGTATTTTTCCTACGAGCAAATTCTAAGTTACGAATATTGCAAAGGCTTTTTTAAAATAATTAAGACACAATTTGGAAAATTCACTAAAATTTTTTGGTTTAACCATAGGGGAGAATTTGGTTGTTCCTAGCTTACCACATTTTTTAAGATAAATGAAAATTTGCATCAATCATCATATCTTGGAAGCAAAGATATGACTTTCATACCATACTGATCAAAAAATGGTGTAAAATCAATGTCTTTAATACTATCCATCAGTACTGGCCATTATTGTATTGGTATTGGCTGGTAGTGTAAACTTTTAAATCTCCAAAGACTAAATTGAAAAAAAATTAAACAAATTCACACATGCAAACATAAACCAAACCATGCCATTTTCATCTCTAAATTGAAAAAAAATTAAACAAACTCACACATGCAAACATAGACCAAACCATGCCATTTTCATCTCTACCCATTTTCAACATTCTCCCTCCCTCCAACGGTCATTGTCACTAGCCATCCACTGCCACCATGCCACCACCCGCAGTCACTACCATCGCACGACATCATACTCCATTGGTGGACCTGGCCAAGCCCATCGCTACACATTGCCCCTCCACCTCTAGTCAATGCCACACTCCTCCATCGGACCACTCCAACATTGCCATTCATCACTTATCCAATCCACCATCGTCTTGTTGCTCGCCTAGATTGGAAAGATTACATAAATCATGATCTTCATTTTCTAGATCTAGACCTGAGTCGTCCTAACCCAAATTGCAATTTCTAATTTTTTGATGTGTTTTAAATTACTTATTACTTCTCTTAATTGTAATTGCATTGTTTTTTAGTTGTTTCTTGTGTGTTTTATGAATGGTTTATAAAATATGCATTGGAAATTTGGAATTGAAAGTTGGAATTCTTTGTGTGAAGGTTCAATTTCAATGAAATTTAGGCATTATGAATTTATGAATAAAATTAATGCATTAGAAAATTTGGGTTTGAAAGTTGGAATTGTTTATATTAGTTGGTTCAATTTTAATGCAATTTACACATTGTCAATTTCAAAATTAATGCTTTAAGTTGTTAATTTGTTAATTAGTAGATATGAATCATACAACTTACTAATTACTGTTTGTATATAAAAAGTATTTAACATATGATTAATCATTTAACTATAAAATTTATTCTATAATTACATCATTTAATATATGTAATTAAGTTAAGAAAAATAAATATTTGCATTTTCGTATTTTTTATTATTGTTAGAACATAAAATTACAAATATTAATCTTATCTTATTAGTAGCAATATACATTTATCGTCTTATCTTATGAATAGTTAAACACATAGTAGAAAATAGTATGTGAATTTATTAATATAATTTTGACACATGCCTTAATTTATTTTTATGGATAAATGGAAGGAAGTTCACGTACTCCTGATAATTCAACTACTTCAAGAAGATTTAATGATCCAACATGGGCTCATATTGGATTGGTTCTCAGAATGAAGAATCATACTATTTGTTTATTTTGTAACAAGCATTGGAAAAGTGGAGGAATCACTAGATTATAGAAGCATTTAGCTTGGGTGAAGGGTGATGTAGAATCTTGTAAAAAAGTTAGCCATGATGTAAAATACCAAATGAAGACTTTGTTTGAAGGGTATCAGTATGAGAAAGGTAGAAGAGAAAGATTGAATTACGAAGGTAGTGAAAGTTCTTTTGTTGGTGTTCAGGATGATAGTGGGAAGATAGATGTTAATATTTTGGCACCACAAATAACTCCTAGAGCTCAGCCTTCAATTTGTAATGTCTTATAGTTTAGATAAGTGACTTATAATATCGATATGATAATGGATAGATAGTGGTATGATTCAGGTATAACATTCAATGCTTCTCACTCTTATTGTTATGAACTTATGGTAGATGTTATTGCCTCTTACAATTTAAGATTCAAAATTCCTTTTGATTGATGACTAAAAAGTAAACTTCTGAGTAACTTTGTTTATTAAAAGTTATTTAGATGAAAGAAGAATGACTTGGGCTAATTTTGGGTGTTCAATCATATGTGATAGTTGGAAAAATAGAAGACATGAGCCTATTATTAATTTTTGGTTTATTCTACAAAAGACATGATTTTTGAAGTCCGTTGATGCATTTGGACTTGTTAAGAATGTTGGTACTCTATTTGAAATATTTGATGAAGTTATGAATGTAGTTAGGCAAGAAATTATTATTTAGTTCATTATTAAAAATGGTTTTGCTTATAAAGTAGTTGGAAGAAGGTTGCAAAGAAAGTATACTTTTTTCTATTAGACTCCTTGTTCTACATATTGCGTTGACTTGATGTTGGAAAATATAAGGGATGCTAAGTATTTTCATATTATTGATGAAACTGTGCAGAAATAAAAAAAGGTGACTAAGCTCATCTATTATCATGCATGAGTCTTAAATTTAATGAAAAGGATTTCACCGATAGTAAGAATTTGTGTCTCCCTGTTATTACAAGATTTGTAACAAATTTCTTGTCATTTAAGTGTTTTATTATAAAAAGAGTTAAGACAAATGTTTACAACTGATAAGTGGATTGGATCTTGACATGCTAAGTCTAATGCTGGATTGGAGGTTTCAAACACTATACCTAAAGATAATGAATATTGGATCTAATGTCAATTTTTCATATGAGTTTGTGAGTCTCTGGTGAGGGTACTTTGTTTGATTGAAGATAATGAGAAGGCAACAATGGGTTCTTTATGATTCCATTGCCGAAGGAAGCAATCAAGGCCAATTTGAAAAATGAGCCTTCTTTATACACACCTTATTTTACAGTCATTAGTAAAAGATGGAAAATGCGACTTTACTCTACATTGTTTTCATCTTGGGCATTTTTAATCCTAATGTTTATTTTAGACTAAATTTTACAAAGAAACTGAAGTTAATAAGGGGATGATATTAATTATTAAAATAATTGCTGCCCATGAGATGATGTAAGATCTCCTAAACTTATAGATGGAGATTTATAAAGATGCTTATGGTGACTTTCAAATGTCAAATGCTATTTGTCACAGAGACAAACTTAATCTAAGTATATATTTTTTCACTTTTGTTACTTGTTGAAAATTAATCATCACTTTATTTTGTTGATGATGCAACTTTTGTTATCTTACAGTTGCTTGGTGGGACCAATTTGGAAGTAGTGTTATAGAATTGCAAATGTTTACAATTTAAATTCTAAGTCAATGTGTGAGTGCAATAGGGTGTGAAAGGAATTGAAGCACATTTGAATTCATCCATTCCAAGAAAGGGAATAGATTGGATCACAAAAGATTGAATAACTTAGTCCTTGTTTGATAAAATTTTTCGAGAAAGGTAAGTTATTATCATTTTTAAGTTGGATATAATTTCTTATATTTTTAATAATTTAATTTTATTGTTTACTAGGATTCTTAATAGAACAAGTAGCTCAACACATCCAATTTACGTTAATAATATTTATCGTTTGGTGGATTAGGTTTCTAAAAAACTAAGTTTGATAAATGAGAGTAACTTAGAAGATAATCTTGGATAGGAAAGTATTGGCATGTCACTTGGTGCAATGAATTTGAATGATGGGGATGATGAAGCTCCTCTCAATGATGAGGATTTTGTACTAAATGAGAATAAGGTCAATGCAGTTTGTGAACGTATTGGATTGAAAGAAATTTGAGATTTTTGTTTCTCATCTTATTTTAATTTTACTTATATTTGATGTATATGTTAAATTCTATACATGCAATATAATTGTAAATATTTTTGTTTCATGTTTTGCACCTAATGGTTCTTTGACACAAACTCTTGTTATAAATTGTAATTGTTAGCGACTCATGAATATTTATTATTCTTTTTTTTGATAATTTAATGTAATTATTATTTATTATATGATGAAATTGTAATTTTTTCATATTAATTGTGGTTACTAGTTATATGTTAATGTTAATAAAAATAAATAAATTATTTTTTAAAATAAATTTCTATCATTATGATTTTAGAGACAAAGTTGATGTAAAATTAAATTATAAAATAAAAAATATTAAAGGACTATTTTGAAAATTTAAAAAATTAGGGACTATTTTATAAATTTAAAAATTACCCTCAATAGTACCCATTATTGACTAGTACTGGTATAGTATTCATAACATTACCCAGAACCTCAGTGTAAACCCCAGAACTTTCCCTAGAATGATCTAGTGAAGTCATAAAAAAAAGATTCTAAACCATAAATAGTTATTTCAAGCGACGGTGATAATATCGGGTAACCCGATTTATTAATCGGAAGTCCTGAAAGCCTCAAAATTGAGCCAAAACTCTATAATGTCTTAAATATGAGTTAGAATGCATGAAAATGTTGAATGAGATGTTTAAAAACCTAACCCGGAAGTTCCGGATCACATTAGGGTTAAATGACCTTCTAAGGCAAAATGGTCTTTTTGCTTTTAAAATAAATTTCCAGCAATTTCTTTTTGATCTAAACAAGGCACTCATCTTTTTCTTCTTATTGCCACCATATTCTAAGGGTTAAAAAAACCTAGGTTTGTGTTAATTATTCTTGGGATGAAGTATGATGTTTATAATGATTTACTAATGAGAGTGTATGTGTATTGGTGGTTGATTTTGGTGTCGGAAGTGAGGAAGCATCAAAGCCCTAATTGCAAAAACAAAAACCCTAACCCAAATCTCTAATCAAGGTAAGTGTTATTTGGACTCAATTCATATGTCTAGTTATTATTGGTGTTATGGAGCTGATGAAATTGAATTAAGAATGATGGTTGTAGTGAAAGGAGTGGAACGGGTTTATAGAAGTGCAATCTGGACAGTTTCGAAAGTACTATCCTTATCTTAAAATAGATATCTTTTCTTAAAAAAAATTTCTTACTGCATAGTTAAACTAGACATAATAAGCATTCTAATGAGTATTAGAACCTAAATCCGACACCATTTGATTGCCCAAATGGTCTAAGAAACTCATTGTTGGTGCAAAATAATTCTGCAGATACACAAAGTTTTCTGGCTTACTATTGAGGTGTGATCTGGATAGTCAGATGAAATTATGAAACTTAGCTGAAGTTAAGGCTTAGGAT
>JAOSBN010034007.1:0-16030 GCA_027563595.1 Erythroxylum suave
TTAGAGATGTTCAATTCGTTTTCGACGGCGCGGGAATGCTTTGGTACATGGTGATGTGCGTGCGGTTTTGAATAGTGGTGTGTTTTGTGTATGATGAAATGCTGCGCTTGGACAGGAGATGCTGTACAGAAGATTGGCTGGTGAATGCTACGTCGTCTTGAAGGAGTGTTAGGTGGTCAAGTCTGATAAAGTTGGGTTATTTGAGGGTTCTTTCGAATTGCCAGGGTCACTTTTCACCTGTAGCAGAGCAATCTGGGCCGAGGAAATGTGATCGTGGCCATCGCGGCGTCTTCGAGCGCAACCGCACCGTTCGTTGCTAGCAGTTCGAACGCTCTTCTGAGACGTCGATCTTATTTTCGAATGTGGAATGAATAGCTCGGTTGCTGTGACCCTATTTGAACACTTCACAAATCTCCCTCAATGGTCTCACAACCCCGTCATGGAACTGAGTCTGAAACGTTGGGTCATCCATGCTATTGCCCGTAGAGTTGAAGTTACCCATCAGACAGCGCTTGGTCGCATCGGCGTATTTCTCACACTCGAGCAACGTCAGGGGTTGCAGCAGGCGTGAGGCGACCATGTGCATGGTGTAGAAGGTGTCGTTGCCTGAAGCGTCCAGATCGGAAGCGGTCTTGAACGTGGACAGAGGTCGATCGAAGGCAAGCTCGAGGAAAATTATTCCCAGGTCGAAGATGCGTGGGTGTGCGGCAAGGGGTATGGAGTTGACTGGTTGTGACGGTAGTACAGGCCCGTCGGCTTTGGTGTGAAGGTAGGGTTGTAGCCTTGTTGAGGTCGGGCTCGTTGATTGGTCGAGATCGAGAACGTGGATGTCTTCGGTGTTCCAATTTTCGGTAAGCCAGGGGGTATCTGCCAGCTGGAGTACAGTGATGGCAAGCGTTAGAGCCAGACGATACCTGTCAGGGGTGGTTTAGTTAGGTCAAGGAGGATCCAGACGGACTGAGAACATCTTTCTTACTTTTGCTTTGGAGCTAGAGTTCCGGACATGCCAAAATTTGCTGGGACTTTAGAATCTTTGCGATTCAAGTACCTGCACAATTTCGCTCGCTGTCTACCTACGGGTACAACTTGGTCCTTACTCGTTCGGTAGAGTTGGTGCTGCCAACAAGTATCCTCTATCATTCCGATGCAAGTGTCCGTGACAGCTTTTGATTGCATGGCCTCGCACAAGCTTTGAATCTTCCGAGGTTTGGTATTGTCGTCGTGCTTTGGCGGCCCAATAGCAACCGCTTTCGAATGGGGATGTTCTAGTGTTACACAAGATACTGTGATGCTGGGTTTTGATGCTGGGGTTGGTTTGGCAGCGGTTTTCGCTCTGTTCATTCCCAAAATCAGTCAGTGCGGGATTCGAAATCTGCTGGGAGGATGCTCACGGTTCATTGGCAGTCTCACACGACATTATGTCTATGTCGCGATATTTCCAAGGAGATTTCGTGGAGGCGTGAAGTTCAGTGTCGAATTCGAACAGTAGATTGAAGCGAACGACCGGGCCAGACCACTCTTCTGGCTCCCGAGGT
The DNA here is from genome assembly GCA_027563595.1 of Erythroxylum suave. NCBI lineage: Eukaryota > Viridiplantae > Streptophyta > Magnoliopsida > Malpighiales > Erythroxylaceae > Erythroxylum > Erythroxylum suave. The sequence goes on from JAOSBN010034007.1 coordinate 1,536, forward strand.
TCGAGCTTCAGAGACACCGTATGACTGTTCTTGCAAGTACAGTTCCAATGCTTTGAAAGACAATGGAATAGTCCTCTGGCGCTCTCTCGAGCTTTGGACCAGGATCTGTCTGCTCTCTTCCTACGCCTGGTTGAGACTGATGCTGCTGGTTGCGATCCCACCTCTAGCATCCTCTCTAAACGAAATATATCATCCTCAATCATCTTGAGGGCCTTGTCCAGACTACCATTCTCGAAACCGAGTGATATGCTTCGCCATATCCTGTGCGAGCGATTGAAAAATCTCTGCCGTGTCGCCATCTGCTCAGTGCCATCTTTGTTGATCCATGGTGGCTACGCGTGCACGTCAGCTCAAAAATATGCTATGACCAACGGCTATTACCTGGAGATCGTTGGAAGGATCTAGCTCCAGTCTTGTTGCGAACTTGAGGAGAGCTTTGTGAATCCGTTGCGCAAGCCTGACGAATGTTTGCAAAGACGAACCCAGACGGTCGGCAGCATGGGCCGTAACATCGTCTCGCTTCCACTGGTCACCACCAGGACTATCGAGCATTTTCGTATAGTCGGAGTCTGAGAAGCTCAACTCGGCGACTAATACCTCGCATACTCGATGATATCTCGCTGCAGCCGTCTCGAAGGTAAGGATCAAATCGGCAACTATCTCTCGATACTGTCGCATGACCTTGATAGTTTCGAGACCGTCTCGATACTCCTCGAAGTCAGTCACGTCAAACACCGAAAACCTCTGACAGTTATCGCACCTGTTCGAGACCTTGGATGACCAACGGCATCACGCCCAACACCACTCCAACAACCTCAAATCCGGACATGACGTACTCCAATAACCCCCCTACAATGCACAGTATGACGCTCACTGGATGCACGGCGCCAGCCAAAGAACCCGAGCAGCCTATGCAGCAAGCGTGTCTGATTGTTTCAAATCATTTTCTCGCTGCAGCATTGCAAATGGCTGGTTGTCCGTCTTCGCGAGTGTCGTGTGCGTATGCGGGGTGAAGCTCGCCAAGACTTGTGTTGTCTAGCATTAGCACGACATACTACTAGTAGCCCCCAACTCAACCATGTTGAAGTGATACTCTCAGGATCTTGTTCCTGAAAAATCCGATGCCTAGAGAGCCTCCTGATACGACGAGACTATGTGATTGCAAATTGTTCGTATGACTAGTACGCATTTACTCTGGTCCCGTCAGCTGCATATCTCTGTGATTGTGGTGGCGCGATAGCTGGTGAGACCTGGCTTGACACTGAGCACTAACGACCTCGCAAAACTCGGCGACCACATCCCCGACTTAGCAAGAGCGCAGTTCTGACACGACCATGCCATCAACATCTGTCGTCGTTCAACAATGAACTCCGTGACTTGGCTCTGCACGGCTTATGATGGACATCCCCATTCGAGGTAGCGAGTACATCTCCACCATTGACAACCGATGCAGACTCGCTTTTGAGCATCTTCTCAACTTGACGCGAGCTGAACAGCCACCATTCGCCATAGACCATGTCAGCGTGCTCGAGTACTCGAACCTGTTCGATCAGTATCGGGTGTGGTCGGCCAATGTCGGTGCATCACATACGGGCGATCGCTACAAGAAATCCCTTGATTATCGCATGAGAGAGGCGCCCTTCTACAAAGAGAAGGTCTTGAAAGTTCTTTATAGGTTACTGGAAATCCTGTCGTCTCTCACCGACCTCCTGCAAGCAGGACAATCGACATGGCAGAGCAACCGCTTCGAAGACGAACCTTCACCTCAAAAGGATGACGTGTCGGTGGACGAGGCTCTCTCTGATTGGGCTATATCAGATTCTTCATCAGACTCAAATTCAGATGTAGCAGTGCAGCGCGATGTTAGACCTACGGCGCAACGCTGGTTGAGAGCACCTGCTCAGAACCTCGATAGGGAGCAGGAGCTCACAGGGCTTTCTAAAAGCCTGAGATTCACCTTGACTTGTCTTTACCGGCTGCCAGTGCGGAATATGGCTCCAGTGACCCGGCTCGACTCTGCCAAACGGGGAATATTCAGCGAGTCTTCCCTGTACCGGCACTTCGATGTTCTGTTTGTGCGGGACCTGTTTCCGTTGTGTGACAAGACCATAGCTGGTCGCTTAGGCCGTTTGGTCACTCGAAGACGGCACTTGATGCACTACCGTCACATGCACAATCTAGAGCTTCAGCAAGAGACTGTCCAGTCTACCGCGGCTCAAGCGCCCTTGACCACCAAAGCCATGCCTCCAGCACGTGAGGCAGGATTGCTCAACGACGATCTGCTTCCATGGGATATGGCAGAAAGTAGCATCATCAATACAACAGTAAAAGCATCGACATTTGACCCAAACCTTGCACCTCGTCCAATGCTTGATTTGCTCTCACCAGCAGCGCTGTCGGAAGCAGAAACGTCGACCTCTGCTGCTACCACCAGGACTGGTCAAGAGTACCTCCCGATACCTCCGCGACCCACAGATGCCAATAAGAATGAGCTTGAGAACTTTGAATGCTCTTATTGTGGATTGGTCGTTCATGTCAGGCTATCAGCTAAGTCTTGGAAGTAAGTTGTGAACGTGTCAGAGAGTGCAGCACTAAGTCTATCAGGAAGCATGTTTTCAATGATCTTGAGCCCTACATTTGCGTATGGAGCGTTTGTTCAGAACACGAAGCTACCTATGCCAACAAGGATGAATGGTTCGAGCACCAACTACGACACTTTAAACAATATCATTGCGGCGACGAGACTCATGAGGCTTTCAACAGTGAAGCCGAGTTCCGAAAACATATGTTGAAACTTCACGGTGTGTCTCTACCGCTTGACACATCGACGTCTTCCGTGGGGCTGTTGTTGAGAAACGCACGCTCCAACACCCCATTGACATGCCCATTATGCAGGCAGCCCACCACGCAGCTCAAGCAGCACCTATCACGCCATCTCGAGCGTGTTGCACTTTTCGCGATACCTAGAATACACGAAACCGATCAAGAACAGCAACTCCAATCGGGAGAAGCGAATGCTTCAATGCGTTTGTCAAATCGCTCACGCTCGGCTAATACTCGGGAGGAAGACTTGTCTTCCAATTCCGACGTAGAGTCTGGCGCCGTCTCTAGAAGAGACATTGCTTCAGATTCGGATACTGACAACGTAGTAATTGATGAAATCAACGGTGTAGATCAATCTCAAGCTGAAGACAGAGATGAGCCCGAGCCGCAGGATTTTCGTGTACCAAATACTGATGAAGAAGTCACTTGGTTGCATGTCAAGCCACAGCTAGGACGTCCTCCAAGTCACCTCCGGATCAGAAACGTAAGAGATGCTAGCAGCGGTCAACATGTCCAACTCGATGTGACCACAGAACAAACACTACAGGCATTGTTTACGGCCTTTGCTGAGGTTGACTATGTGCAACTGCAGCGCGACGAAGAAGATGGGAGCAGCGTGCGGGCTATGATATAGTAAGCACAGGTGTACTCTACTCATTTGTACAAGACTGACAGTTGAAGTTTCCATCATCACGACGGTGCTGATAAGACTCGTGCTATCCTCAGAACGATGAGCGAGGATGAGCTTGCAGCGCTGCCTGTAGTATTTGATTTGATGGATTCAGAGGCATTGTCAAAGCCTATTCACGAAGGAGATCAGCCTGCATCTAGCAAATTGAACGATATGCCATCACCCTTGACAGACAGTAGGCTGATGGCATTGACATATGATGGTAGATATGATTTGGAGACTCGTGAAAGACTTAACGAGATTTCCAGTTATCTTGGACCTGAAAAGCGTGATCAATTCAGCCTTGACCATGTGGGACGTCGGATTATCTGGATACAAACTTTGCAGCACAGGCTAACACCGAGGTCAATTCTACCGACCAGTCTGCGCAAGCACCGTCTTGTTCTACTTGACAATGTTCTCGTGATTCTGGCGCCAAAAGCAGTCGCGGGTCGACCAGTCCAAAGCCACGCCTTGATCCATATTGACTTGCTTCAAATCTACAAAGAAGAGTCTGCAAACCTTATGGAGAGACTCATGATCCGTAACCTGGCATCGGAGAAACGCTATCAATACGCAACTGATATCCCTGGATATGTCGATATGTGGGTTCGCGCAGTTCGCGCGGCTAAAAGCCTTCACCATGCCAAACTTGCTTCCTCCAATGCCATACCGTTCTCGATGTCTACCGTCCTCGAGGTTGACGGTCTAGAGGACAGTGTGCAGCTCGTCTCACCAACGCTATTGATCCCGGGCAGTCCACTGAGCCAATGCTTAGAGTCAGTGACACTGGGTGTGCTGCGACTGGACCGTCCAGATATCGTCATCAACACAGCAATCACTCTGCAACACAAACACCACCACTACCTTGCTCTAGGCACAACTTCGGGAATGCACCTGACGCGTCTTTATCCGGCTATGAGATCTAAACGTGTAAGTGAAGACTGTTGGCAAAGTAATAACGAATTTAACATCTACAGATTTTGCCTCAGCAGAATGTCACCCAAATTGAATGGATTAAACAGCACAATTTGGTCATTATGCTTGCTAACGGCGAGTTTTCGTGGTGTGATTTAGATGAATTCGTCAATCCGGAGATAACGACTACGAGTAGTTCACTATCAATTGCAAAGAACTTTAAACCAAAATTCTTCCGCACAGCATTTATGGAAAACACTCACCTGGTATTTCTCTGCAGTAACAATGCGATCAGGTCGGATATTAGAATTCTGAGCGTTAATCCAACATACGTTGCCGGTAGGAGTTTCTCGAGGTCTGCACGACAACGATTTCGCGAATACGATGAGTTCTATATTCCAAAGTCGTGCTACAGTATCAACACCTTCAAGACAAGCTTAGCACTGATAACGACAAGAGGTATCGAAGTCATGTTATTGAGCCGGAAACAACCCTGGTCGGTCCCAAACTTTCGGTCAGAAGGTACGGATGCGCAGCCTCATCTCTCATCAATTGCCTCGAGAATAGAGCGTGTCCAACCGCTGGGCATGTTTCGACTCAGTCAAGCCGAGTTCCTGCTCGTGTATGATGAGTGTGCCTTGTACATAAACCAGCACGGAGACATCTCCCGTGGCGTGATCATGGAATTTGCTAGTAAAGCCCGATCTGCTACTTTTCACCAGGGGCATCTCTTCTTGTTTCACGACGATTGGGTAGAGATACGAAACGCTGAGAACGGCCGACTTGTCCAGGTCGTTGAGGGTATTGAGATAAGCATGCTTGATGATGGTCGCGATGCACTTACCGAATCTAGCAAAGCTCGGGACTGGAAGGATACAGTGAAGTTCCGAATGAGGCACCCTGAGCAGGCCGACCTTCACCTCATCCTTGAGTTTACACCTTCTAAACAAGAAGAAGACAACATCGGTTCAGAGACAAGGATTTCGCAGCCGGAAGAGACAGCTACTGCTAAGAAGGACCCTGTTGACACTTTTGCGAAATGACTTGATACATTTGCGAGATCTCGTAACGAAAGACAAGTGAACACCTAGATGAGTCGTGCTGTCCTAGAGGATAACGATGGAGGAGCACGCTGGAGATTTTGTGAATGACAGCGTGAAGCTTAGACAGACTATGCGCATTGGAGCCGAGCATCGCTGTACGAATTGAAAATGTGGCATGATACAGAATATTGCCTGCAAGAATTCATAGCCAACGTTCGTTTGTCGGTCGTCCGCGCACGCTAAATTTCACCGCGTTATTTCGATGTCACTCCAATTTGTGTGCGCAAACTCAAACTTGATTGACATGTTGAGCCAAACCATTGGCATTGAGCAGGACTCGTCTTCGAATGTGTAGCAGACAGTAGAGGAGCGTTGTATTGCACCTCAGCTCTTCGGCGCGGTTCGAAATTCAAAAGATGGATGAAGCGGATTTTGGGACTGGCGATCCGTCCCGACCCGTTAATGAGCTACTAGTAGAAGAAGGTTCGTAGAATTCAAATGACACGAATTGACAAGCGTTCAATATCTCTTGTCGAACCCCGAACCTGTGGCTATCGCCTCGTGCACATCTTGCAATAGGATCCGGTATCTACGCTCTTGCCTCTTGGAGCACTGATCTCAAAGAGTTGGGACGAGAATTTGGTTCGGCCTAGCTCGAGGACAATCGTTAGCGAGCTTTACGCTCAAGCTTTAAGAATGGCGCGTTGTGTGCACTGCTTGAATCGAAGCATTCTTGAGGAATCGACCGCAAAGCAACAACGAATTCACAGGATTTTGCGGTAGGTAGCCACGTGATCATCTTAAGTCTTTCCCAGACGGCGCCACCGAAGTACGTAGGCTGCACTTCTTGGAGCTGCACCAAGGTGCTTCAGACTTCCACTGGCGCGTGCCTTGCGCCAGCCGTGACAAGCCTGCTCTCGAGATTGTTGAATCTGGTCACTGTATGACTAGATCTTGAACTGAACGATTCGAATTCCGAGATCGGGACTTGCAGAACCATATGGCTGATCCTCAGGATGTTGTTATCAGCGACGAGGGCTTGACGGTGTTGAATTCAGGTTTGTCTGTCGACGATGCCGTTGTAGAGTGCGTTCACCCGCACGACGAAACCCGGTGCTTACTCCCACTTCCAGCATAGTCTTTGTCCATGGGCTAGGCGGCCATCCGCGAAAGACCTGGACTTACAAAGGCCCGAAAAGAGATCCAAACCCGACTCCCTCGAACGGTAGGCTGGCGTTGGAGGCTAGCCAGTCTGTGGAAGACCTGAGCAATGACAACTCCCGCGCAGATCCGACAGAGACTTCACGTAGTGCATCCAAGGTGCGTACAAGAGATGTAGAACTCGTTGGTATCATAAATCATAAATCATGGTCTCGAGCAAGGCTGAGATCGTATATGAAGTTCGGACTGCTGATTGAGCATTTGAGATACAACAGGATCAAGATGCCCCTCGTCGACGGTCGCTTATGCAGCGCTTAAAGTCTCTGAGACCATTGTCTCGTTCACGGAGCAATGACAAGAAGGAAGACAAAGCTCAAGCCGTTGCTAGAGAGACAAGTGGTACAACCTCTCGGGCAGCTGCAGGACGGAAGTCTGATGACAGTGCTAAGAATACCTTCTTCTGGCCTCAGAACCTGCCAGCATCGTGCTCACGTGCCCGTGTAATGGTTTATGGCTATGACTCTCATGTGACCAAATTCTTCGGAGGAGCTGCGAATCATGACACTTTCTATGATCATGCCAGCAACCTTTTGGGTGCATTGACGAGGAAACGAAGAGGGTCCTTGGTATGAGATACCCAGGTCTGCGGTGCCACTCATGCTCATGTACCAATGCAGGAAGACAGGCCAATCATCTTCGTGGCCCATTCACTTGGAGGTATGCACACAAGATTGATGTTCGCATTCTGATTGATGATGCTGTGGCTAATCTTCTTCACGCACATTCGCAGGTCTGATAGTGAAGCAGGTAAGCGTGCTTGTCCCACAGTTGGTCATGAGCCTGACCTTCCCAGATGTTGCTTGATGCCGATCACTCTGAAGCTTTTCCAGAACGAAGGAAAGTGTACTTGTCCACGAAGACACTGTTTTTCCTCGGTACACCACACAGGGGAAGCGACTACGCTGGTTGGGGAGAGATAGCCACCGGTCTCGTGGGTGTGATCTTCGACACCAATCCTGCAACGATCAAGCATCTGGAGGTCAATAGCGAAGCATTAATGCGCCTGGAGACGAACTTCGACGTCTTGTTACACCGTCGGACATTCTACATATTCACCTTTTCCGAGGGCAAAGGATTCAAGCCTCTACCGCTCCTCAAAGCAAAGGTGAGGTCATGACAATCAGAGCCCATCCATCATTGGGAACGTGTCTGATGTTAGCAGATAGTTGAGTATAACAAAGTTGGAGATCCCGGACGCGAACGAGTTTTCACTATCAACTCCAATCACTCCGCAATGTGTAGATACTGGGGTGTCACAGATCCGGGCTACGAAACTACAGTCGGCGAGTTAGATGGAGTTGTGGAAAAGATCATCACGCAAGTAGAAAGTGAGACCTCTGAAGCTGTCGCATCCCGATAGTGAACAATGTTGTCTAACTCTCATTCAGCTGAAGGACAACAGAGAGTAAATTTTGAAGCATGTGAGTGTTTGTCCACAACGGTATCATAGTTTGATCCCAGACCAATACGTATGCAGTGAAACGTGCAGAAATCCTTGATCTTCTTGATTACAATGACAGGGAATCTCGTGAAGAGAACATCACGGATGCGTTCGTTGACACTTTCGGTTGGATCCTTCCGAGTAGATCTTCCAGTGAAGACACTGGGAATGACCAAGACATCGAAGCACAACAGAAAGCCATGCATGAGTTTGCGGAGTGGATTACACGATCAGATGAATCATTGTTCTGGATCTCTGGAAAGCCAGGCTCTGGGAAGTCGACTCTGATGAAAAAGCTTGCTAGATCACCAGAATTGGAGCGATTGTTTTGCACTCACAGCGATGGACAAGATCACCTGATAGCATCATTCTGGTTTTCAGAGAATGTTCAGATTGCGATCCTGAAATCACGCGAGGGAATGTTAAGGTCTCTGCTCTACCAACTTCTTAGCAAACGACCAAATCTCATTTCCGTCGTCCTACCTGAGGTGTGGACCTCGCCATCGGACAAGGGCAAGTACCAATGGTCGTGCGAGACCCTGCAGCACGCACTGATTAGATTGTGTGAGCTTGAGAAATCTTCGAAGATCCTCTTTCTGGTTGACGGCTTGGACGAGTATGATTTTCACGAGTATGCAGACTATCACGAGGGCGATGGATTTGGCTCAGAACAAGCGGATAACGACAGAGCAGATCGTAAATCTAGAGCGCGCTCAGAGATTGGTCGCTTCTTCCTGGATCTTGCTGAGCATCCCAACACTCGAGTGTGCGTTGCCAGCCGACTGAAGAAGTTTGATAGCATATTTCTTGGACAACCTAACATTCGCCTTGAAGATCTCACGTTCAGAGATATTGAAGTCTACGTCAGAGGAAGATTTAGGAACGAGCTCCCTCAAGTATCATGGCTGTCAGAGAACTCTGATGATTTGTTTGAGCTACGAGAGCAAATCGTCAAGAATGCAGCAGGTGTCTTCCTCTGGGTCAGACTCATTGTCGATATCCTCATTGACGGCAGCAGGGAATTCGACAAGATCGACGAGCTTCGTGCGAAACTCAACAGCTTGCCTAAGGAGATAGGTGGCAGAAAAGGTTTGTACATGAGAATGCTCCACGACATAAAGAAGGAACATCGTGGGCAGGCTGTTCTCTTCTTCGACATTGTCCGAGAATCTATAATACCTTTGGATCTACTTACATTCTCCTTTGCAGAATTGACCAATGTTTCGGACATCATCGGCGCACCATTGGAACGATATTCATATACTAGAGCGCAGCAAGCCTATCAGCTGATGGACGGCCGTCTTCGAAGCAGGTGCGCAGGTCTGCTGGAATGCCGACTGATTCATGGTAGGAGGGCTCGCCATCTCGACGTCCTATCGCCAGATTTTGGAATGGACTTCAAGGCTCGCACCGTCGCTTTTAATCAGGCAATCTGGAAGGGGGTTGATCCATTGGGCGTCAATCTAATACGTAGCGTACAATTTATCCATCTCACATTTCTCGAGTTCCTTCGACAGTCATACACTCAAGACGTTCTCCAGAATATGAGATCCGACTCAACAACTGCGATAGGCGCCAATCTGGCAATTGTGCAAGGAGCTGTGGCATCACTCAAGTTTCTTTCAGTCCCATGGAACCTCATGTGGGACTACATCCGCGCCATACTTCATCACGCCTATTTGATGGAGAAAGCAGGCGAAAAGGCTTCTGTGATCGAAAAGCTGCTTGACGAATTAGATCGGGTCATGGAATGGAACGTAGATCATGATGTCGAAGATGAAGCTGGCTGGAACCTGAAGGACAGAGGTCATTGGTATGCTGCAGAACCACAAGAACAAGGAGGTCGGGATAATGAAGAGATACCGGACATCACATGTATCGCTGTGTTGACAGACTTGTGCAGCTACGTGGAAACCAAGTTCCAACTCGGAGAGATTTCGAATTCTAAGAAAGGCCGTCGGTCATTGCTGGAATACGCGGTTTGTCCACCACTTAACCACACGTTGTGGGAGTTTGAGGACTGGTTCGATGGGATCGGAATGCTACAAGCCAGCCTGGAGATGGTCAGGCTACTGTTCAATAATGGAGCAGATCCCAACGAATTGCGTGAACATCCACACCGTCACTGGGCGGGTGGTTATTGGGCGGGTGGTCACTGGGCGCATTCAGGACGCACTGTATGGCAGCTGCTCTTGACAGCGGACTATTTGCAGGAAAAGCTGACACGGAGAACCAATCGAGCCAGCTTGCTACTCACGTCACGACAGCGCAAAGAGAGATGGTGTGAGATTGCGCTTTTATTCGTGGCTCGCGGCGCCGATGCAACTTCGTGTACGGTAGGGGAAGATGGACAACCACTTCACTCAACCCTGGCCTTTGCACATGAACGCCTGTGTCCTGAACTGGATCTTCAGAACAAGCTGTACAAAGCTTTAGAAGAAGCTGGAGCGGAATGGCTCCCCAAGGAAACCCATTACCGTTGTGAGAGATGTCCACCTCGAGCAATAGCATACTGAAAAGTGCCTCGTTGCTTTCAAAGAGCCAACAGGTACGTATCTCCACAATCGTCGCGACTGATTCGCTAGATCAACTAGATTTCTAGAATCTCGATAGAATTGACCTAGGAGTGCTTCGACTGTTTCTTCATGCGTTTCCCCGGGCAAGCCAGCGATCAGAACTCGTGCGTTGTACCAGCCGACTGTGGACACGAATCATGCCCTAAGTCGTAGGAACTCACCTATGCATTGTAGTCTGCATACTTCCATGATGGCCGTCGAACAAGATTCATTCTCAGCTGATCCGAGTGAGATGACAAGCGACAGTAGTGATTAAGACCTTAAAATAAGAATCAATAAGTGACCATTTCCGTTCGACTGATGGATAGTCGTGGAGTGCTAGCTCCGGCACGAGCTTGATGCTGCTCTCCTGTGACTTGGCATGTTTTGCATCTTTGGAAAGCCGACTTGTCAATCGTGTTCAGAGTCGAAACCACCAGACTGACCACCCTGAGAATCCCCGTAACGTCGCCTAAGTTTGCGGAGCGCAATCACCATGTTTGGGGCTCTGAATCGCTTCATTGCGAGGCTTGATTCAGAACCTCCTCCACAGGTCGCCAACCAGCAACCTAACGACAACACATGCGGATTCCAGGTACTCAAGAACACAAACCCGGATCTGCCCCTGGAGCCATGGTTTGACTTCATAGTCGGGATCAATGGCCACGGTCTTGTCAGTCACACGTTCATGAGGCTGGCAACATACTGACTTGCTGTAGGACTCACCAGACCCAAATGTCCTTGCAGCAGAGATCCGCAATTGCGCTGGATCCATATGTTCCTTAGATATGTGGAGTGCGAAGGTACTATTGAGCTCCCGACTATCGACTGCAGGCACTGACTGGATGTAGGGCCAACGAACTCACACCTTGACCATACCTGTGCCGCCAGCCACTCAACCACTGGGGGTGAGTTTACAACTTGCGCCCTTGAGCTCTACTCAGAACATATGGCATATCCTCACGATACCCTCTTCCCTCTCGCCTGCTCACCAGGCGGGTCTCCTCCCACATAGCGACTACATCCTTGGGTCACCGAGCGGCACTCTACGAGGCGAATCAGCGTTAGGAGAACTGGTTGAAGATCACTTGAACAGAAGTCTTGTGCTATGGGTCTATAATTCTGAATTCGACGTCGTCCGTGAGGTTGAACTCATACCACGACGGGGTTGGGGAGGTGAAGGAGCACTCGGCGCTGTCCTCGGATACGGGGCCCTTCATCGACTACCAGTTGGACTGGGAGAGGAAGTGCAAGCTCCCGGGGAGAATCTCTTCGACGCTGATCGCAAGAGTGCAGAGTACAACTATCAGCCTGACAACTCTCAATCCGTGCAACAGCCACCGGGCCAGGTTTTGTCGCCTCCGCCGATGATGAATCCGGCTGCACCACCTCCAATGCTGAGCCCTAGTGCCCCGCCTGCCAGTCGTCCTGCAGCAGCTAAGAAGAAAGGACGACACGCGCCAGTCCCTGGTTTCGATGACATGTTTGCAGAAGGCCAAAAGAAGAGCGCGGAGGACGATTACGTTCCCTCTCGCAAGGGAACCCCGTCGGCACCGCCACCGAAACCCGGTCCGCCACCAGCTGGTGGTAAATCACAACCAGCAAACGATGACCTGGGGGAGCCGGGCGAGGCCGAGGAGACCTGAACTAACGCTTTGGTGTTTGAGGAGACAAATTGCTCGCGTTGGTCAACTTTCTTACTAAGAATAAGTGCTGGCCTCTTCCTCCCACCAGCCCATAAACTGCCTGAGCCTGTTGGTTCGCTTGGCAGCCATTGACCTGCCAGTCTGGGTCTTCATCATGCCCTCAAGCTTGACGAGCTTGTCAACAAAATGCTGGACAGACAGTTCCAGGGTCCGCGATTGCTTCGCACCTCCGAACGTGAAGCAGCGCGCTATCCCAATGGCTCCAATAGCGTCAAGTCGATCAGCGTCCTGGACCACCGCAAGCTCGGGGATATCTCGAATCAATGTCTTTGTGTGCTCGGGGTTCTTGCACTCCGTGCTATACGACACCCCCTCAACCAATAGCTGAAGTCGGTGTGCTTCATCCTCACTCATGCCGATGCGAAGCAACTCCTCTTTGGCCACGGGCACACTATTCTTCGACGTATCGACATACTTTTTGTCATCGACATCGTGCAGAAGCGCTCCGAGAATCACGATGAACGCACTCATCTCAGGTTTCATCACTTCGCCATTGGTTAACTTGTCACCAGCAGCCTTCGTCTCCTGCTCAAGGATGTAAATGGCATTCGACACCACGCGCATGACATGGTTGAAATCATGCGACGCGTCAAATTTCGGGTTCTGGAAATACTCTTTGGTGAAATCGTACACTTGCTTGACCGTCGCCGACTCAGCCGCCGTGAGAGATGGATACGTCGTCGGGTCAAACATAGAAGCGGCCATGTTTAGATCTGGATATCGAGTAATGTTTAGAAAAGTGTAGCTGTGCGTCCAGACTCCTCGGTCCGTCCGTGTATGTATAGAAGGACCGTTTTGAAGAAAAACTCACTTCCTCCGTGTCTGCCTGATCTCGCTCCACCGTCGACGTGACGACGGACATGTCTAGTGTGGTGAATTCTGCATGCGACTTTGAAAGTTGCGCAGAAAATGCCAAGGACTTTGGTATGGACAGAGTGACTTCGGGATTAGTAACCCGCAAACCTTGTCTGGTCAGACCATTGTTGACTTGTCCAGGACGTCCTGGAATCGGCAACAAGTGTTACAGCTGAGAAGTAATTTTTGAGCTTGGGTTCAACACGTCTCAGCACGTTGTTCGAGGGGGTGCAACTCTCTAGACCAAGCAAGTGGCTTTGAAAGTGGCTGGGTCCAGTCACGAGCGAAGAAGGCACGGAGGCATAGACAGATGTATTCAGCTCTTTCCAAAAGGTTACTATCTACGACTGAATCTCCGCTCCAGATGCCTGAGCGGGAAGTATAGCACGACGGTGATGGCAGCACACAGGAAGATACCAACGTCACCTCCATCGCCGCCGAACTTGGCAGCTATCGAAAAGCACCTGCTCACTAGATGGGTCAATCACATCACCGAGACCTGTTGTACCTTTTACTCCCCTTCCGAGACAGGACTCGATTTGATACTGTCTGTTTCCATGATATGATTTAGTCATTCGTGTGCAGCAATACCAGCGGCACTCCCTGTGCTGCTGCCCGACGGAGTAGGATATCAGTTTCCACGTGGATTGAAAGAGCACTAACTATCAAATCAGTGCAGCGGACCTTCGCCTGATGCGATTTGCGCGGTTTTCGTCTTCTCGATCAAAACAGTATCAGGATCGAGTGTCTTCCGGACGCTGAGCGCCGTCACGGTGACTGGTCCATACACTTTGACAAGATCTAATTTAAATGCGTTTGATTGATAGCATATACACTTTGATTGGAAAAGGAGTAGGTCGGTACTGCAGTCTAAATTGACGTCATCTTCCAAATCATTGTGGACGTATACTACGCGAGGTTGTCGATTCCACCTGTCACTGTCGAACCTCGTGCGATTCGCATGCTCTGGTCTGATTCATTACTGTCTTCTAAGTGTATGAACGTACCCCACGAGCATTCCGAGCTCTTCTGAAGCGTACATTGAATCTACACGGTTGAGAGTACAAACGGTGAGCAAATTTGTACATGTCACGGTCAGCGGGATAAGCAATGCTCCTCACCTGTACATCCGCTGGCCACAGGGCGAGGGATGCTCGCGAGTTGTTCCGAGTGCTTTGATTGGTCACTCAACGGAAGGTCTCAGCAATCGCTGTCATACGACTTTGGTGTAAAGACGTGTGTAACTTACCATGCCTTAGAATA
>JAOSBN010034018.1:0-16029 GCA_027563595.1 Erythroxylum suave
ACATTTAATTAAAATAATTGCATTAACCTAAACCAAAAATAATTTTAACAAAAAAAATTAACAAAGAATACCTCAAGCAGTCGACAGAGAAGTGAAGAACAACGATGGGTGGTGGTTGGCAGTGGGTTCAGGCGTCGGCGGTAAGGAGATGTTGGTGGGCTGGCAAGTGGCGACCGATGGTTTGAGTAGTGGCATTACTGGGTAAAGAAGGAGAAAAGGGGGAAAAAGAAGTTGGCATTGGGTTCAGTCATTTTGTTCAGAAGGAGATGGTGGCGGCTTGGTGGGGAACTGGGGAAGGCAAGGAGATGTGGGTGGCGGTCAGTAGTGGCGGTGGCGGTCAGTAGTGGCAGGCGGGCTGGCACGGGGGTTTGTCCCTCACTACTCCACCCCTGGTTGGAAAGTTTTATCTTGGTTTCCATGAAAAAGAAAAGAAGCAATGCATTTTATGTAACTCGTAGACTTGGTAGACTGGTGATATTCAAGTACTCCAGGAAAGGAGAGTGCAGCTTTCCTCTAAATTTCCTGCAAAATTCATAGAAACACCCCTGAGAAATTTTTAGGGGGTTGCAGGTAACGTCAATCAAAATCATAATGTGAATGCTTGACTTTAGCATTCAACCAGCTTTTGGGGACGTTGTGTGGTTTCAAAGATCCCTAATGAATTGCTGCTGGCTCTACCTTGTGTGTTGTTTCTCTTAATGGTTGCTAAAGGCAAAAGGTTTATCCAAATGTTGATCCTTTTGGTGAAAAATTGTCTAGATGCACCAAAAATTTAATTGTCATGTTAAACTCAAACATTCACATTACGATTTTGATCGATGTTACCTGCAACCCCCTAAACATCTCTCAGGGGTGCTTCTGTGAATGTTGCAGGAAACTTGAGGGAAGTTGCACTCTCCTTTCCTCTTTTTCCACTGCAAATACTTGACTATCACCACTCTACCAAGTCTACGAGATACATAAAATCCACCGTTTCTTCTTTTCTTTTTCATGGAAACCCAAAGAAAACTTTCCAACCACCACCAACGTATAGGATACGTGTTGGGTAGTCATTATTAATCAGAAACTGGAGACTTGTTGTTCTTGTTGGAACGGGGAAAGAAGAAGAGTAATGCATATACTCGACCTGAAATCTACAAAGAAATTGCGGCGATATCGTCGTCATGGTCCGTCCATGCATCTCCGGTCGTTAACACCGTTACTAATTGCCATCATCACTGTTTCGTTTCCTGGAAACTACCTTGAATACCCAACACGTACGTATTCAAAAGCAGTATTTCGACTCACCTCAAAGGATGGTTGATTTGAAGAATACGCGCATTTCATTTGCTAATATTAATCAATTTAAGTTGGTTATTTAAATTTAAGTTGTTATTCTATTAAATGATCAATTTAAAATATAAATTATTATACAAACTCAATACGGTACATCTTTATACAAATCCAACCTGAGAAAATTTAGTAAAGCCTATTAATGTTTTTCAAATTTATGTGCTTTAGACCAATATAAAAGATTCATATATATAGAAAAGGTAGGTTCAACGAATATAAAATTCAATTATCTAAAAATATATAGTTTTAATCAAATATTAACGAAACTATTTAATAGAGATTGCGTTAAGAATAGATATATAGAGTTCAGTTAAACAATCATTAATTATAATTAATAATATTCTTGAATACTTAATACAATTCAATTTTAATGATTGATTCGATTAGAAATATTTTTTTTTTCAAAAGACCTGGCATTTTAGTGGAGAATAATTGTTTTTAATAAATTGTTCTAAACGGGAAAACTCATGCTTGCTTAATGCAAATAGAGAAAATGAGGAACGTCTCCTAAGAGAACTTTTTATGAGTTTGGCTTTTAGTCATCTAATTAAATTATATATAAACAAAACAAGCGTGTGGAAATTTAGAACGCGGCGTGTGATATATAGGAAATTACGTAGCAGCTTTTCTCTCAAGTAACCAGAAACCTACTCATTAGGAAATTATAATCTTCAACTCTATACTTCATATATAAATACCCAGTCACAACAAACCTTAACGGCCTAAGGCTTCCTAATATGGTCCCAACAATGAATTTAGTGGCTCCGTTCTTGGATGCCATTAGAAAAGACTACATTCATGAGATAATTCTATTACTTTCAACAAATCCAGGACTCCTGGATGAAACGGAAAGAGCTACGGAAGGGAGCCCTTTACTCATCATGGCCTGTGAACACGGTAGTCTTCTTGTTGCGGCGGAGTTGGGAAGAAGAAAACCTGAACTGGTTTCTGCAAAAAACCACGATGGATACACGGCCATGCACTTAGCGTCCTTCAAGGGTTGTGCCCGTGAAATGAAGTTATTAGTAGAACTCAGTTCTGAGGTGTGCCTTGTGGAGGATAGTCAATCCTTGATTCCTCTGCATATAGCTTCAATGAGAGGAAATGAGGAAGTCATAAGGGTTTTAGTTGATGCATGTCCCAACTCTCTTCAGAGGCTGACCCACCAGCACGAAACAGCTCTCCATCTTGCCCTGAAGGGTGAACATTGGGCGGCTTTCCAGGTATTGTTTCAGAAGGTAACGAAGACTCAACTAGAGCATCTTCTGAACAGGAAAGATCACGAGGGCAACACAGTTCTGCACATCGCAACTTCGAAAATGTCAATCAGGGTAAACCCAATTTCTCTCTCATGTTTACTCTTTAGACAGGTGACGAACATGCAATTACCTACCAATTATTTATGTCATATGCAGGTTGTGAATTTGTTGCTTCCGGATAACTGTCCAAGTTCCCGGGTCTTGAATGTTAATTCCATGAACAAAAATGGTCAGACCGCCTTGGATGTCTACTACCAAAATCCTCATAACGTAACACCTCGTGAAATCCAAATTGGGGGCATCCTTCGCCAGGCCGGAGCAACTGAAGGGCGTTTCTTGAGGCTGCCGGAGCAACAACCTAAAGCTTCCCGACGAGCGGTTATTCAGCAACCTCAATCTTTCAGGAGAAGGCTGCTTCTCTGGCCTTGGCAGCTGGGGACAAGGAATGTGATATTAGTGGTCTTAATAATGATCGTTGGGACTGCTTTTACTGTCATCTGCAACCTGCCTCGTGGACTTGACGAGGAAAAAGCTACAAAGACAACATTCTATTTCATAGGCGTGATCTCTGGTCAGCTTCCAACCATCTTCTACCTAATGTTGTTCAACACGGTCGGGGTGTTCTCCAGTATACTCATAATAGGAATTCTGGTATGGTCACTTCCTCTGGGAGCTGTTCTGCTTTTGGTTGTAACTACTACGCTTATTGTCTATGTCCTTATCATGGCCAAGACTCTCCCAAAAATTGATGTCAAGATCGGTTCTTCCAACATTTCGAGCTCTCGCTTTGTGTGTTTATCAGCTGTTACTTTCGTCTTCTCCGTAGCTTTAGTGTTCACTGCATCAAAATACGTGTTTTGGCGTATCAAGAGCAAAAGTGGAACAATCGATCACATTCACTTAGAGGAAGTGTAGCCTACTTGGATACTGTTTCATTATTGTTGGTTTATGCTCCACAACCATTCGTTTTGGTTGTAGTTTAGTGATAAATTACTTAAAAAGCATTCTTTATCTTGTACATGCTTAAATGTATATGATAAAGTCCATGAGATAATTGTACATTGCAAACGAAATTATAATGAGATTATAATTATGAGATTCATATTATATTTATGTATTATCCTAAATTATTCCTAGTCATTGTTCTATTAAGACTGGACATTAATAGTACATAAAAAGACTAGCATACGTTAAGTTTTTCCTTATGAAATAAGTAGTCGAACTCATAGACTAAAGTATGGAGATACTTAAACAAACATGTGGGTGCTTGATAGAGAACAAGTTCATAAACAGATCCGACATGAAAAATCCATTTGGAACATTACTTGTATTTTGATGGAATTCTCATTGTGATGATTGTATAACTGATTCTTTGACTTGAGGTTACTAAAGTTATCTTATATAGGGATTGCTATGGTTTAATCTTACTTATAATCTATTTAATCATGGGTCATTTAATTAGTAGTTATTGAATGTAACATGAACTATATGAAGGTAGCTGAGTGATTAAGATATGATTCATCACCTTAAAGTAATTAGGGAGAATATTACTTTGTTCTCAATTGATATTGATTCAGGAAATCCTTAGACAAGATGAAATGACGCTTTGTAAATAGTTTACAAATGTCAATAATTGAATCGATAGCTAATGGCAGAGAACTAATATGATTAGACTCAAAATAGAGTACATATTAACTCTATGCTCTATATCTAATCGGAACATTGTATGATGAAAGGATTGAATTATACAAAAAATAATGCACATAAAGGTTAGTCAAAACTACTTTGACATTCGTAAATATTTGGGTGGTCATGACCCATTGCTAGATACCGATCTTGATTTATGATTATAAATTATTTAAATAGAGAATTGAAGATAAATTAAAAGGAGTTTTAATTTATTTAATTACAATTATGAATTATAATTATAATTTATAATCATTTTCAGCATATTTAGGAACTTAATGGGTATCACATATATAATGAGTTGAAGAGAACAAAGTTCATTTAATCAAGTTAGACTTGATTGTAAAGTTTGAGAAATTTTATAATTAAATATAAGATATTTAATAAATAAGGATCAATATGAGATACTGAATCTTATATAGGTATAATTGGTATTTAATTAGAATTATTTGTAATTTTAATTAAAGTTTAATTGAAATTAATTTCAATTAAATTACTTAAACGTCTAAAATTTATTATAAATAGGTTTAAGCTCTATAGAACTAGCACTACTTGCTTAACCCTCTTTGTAAGAGTTATAGAGTTTTCTTAACTCGTGATGTGGATACCACTAGAGGCCAGACATTTGTGCAGCTACAGTGGTTAAAATAGATGTATTTCGGAACTAATTCGAAGGATATGATAAGACAAAGATTAAGCTTCGGAATAAGGTACGAATTAAGTTTCCACTTCATTATGATTTGTGTTAATCATTTTATAAAATTAAAGAGATCTTAGTTTTCGAGAAATTGAAGGTTGCGAAAAAGTTTCATAATTATTTTGTTACGGGTAGGATCAAATCCTAACCCGATTTTCCAATAGTGGTACCAGAACAATCTTTAATTCTATTATTTGATTAGATTTAAGAGATTGTTATTGATTATAATTTAGAATTGAATTGCAAAAGGTTTGCAACTTAAATAAGAAAAAGTGTTTCAAATTAATACCATATAAACCCCAAAAGCCAATTGATTAAGAATCTGGAGTTCTAGTATGCACTTGTTGCTTGTTTTCTGGATATTGTTGAAGAAGTTGTATGAGTATCTTGAATAAGAGAGGCATGGAGATGCCCAACGATTGAGTTTGTTTTATGATTTTGTGCATTCTACAAAACATATTGCATGTTCTGTTTTTCTACGAATATGTATTAGTGTTTTGCAGTTTTTGACAATTGGTTTTCTGGTTCTGGTTGTATGAGATCAACATGAATACAGTTCCCTTCTTTTGTGTGACTGGAACGTGGAATTCAGTTGTTGCTGGTTCTGAAAATTGAATCTGCGTTTATTCTGGAAAGCGTTGGTTTTGATGGTTGTTGCGGTTTTGGTTATATATATTCTAAAAAACGCATCGCAATTCTCCTTATTTTTGTTATGTGTTGGAATAAGATGCGAATAAAAGAGTAAGGGTTGTCTTGCTCTGGGTGAATGTATAATGGTTTATGGAAAATTTATACCATAAGTCTTCTTGTTTCAAAACAAGAAATTGATTCTGCGTGCGTTTGTATCTGCGTCTGCTATGTTTGCTTGCGATTTCATGAGATGGGGTTGTGCGATTTCATGAGTCGCGACTATGCGATTTCTGGTTTTGCGATTCCATGAGATGGGGTCGATGACGGCAAGGCTTGCTGGAAACCAGTGACGGGAGGCTTGTGGTGATGCAAGCAAGGAGCAGGATTGGGGTTGCTGCCTTTGCATCGCATCATTAAGAAGCAGCCTATGCTTGAAGAAGACGTAGGTTAGCGGTGGCGAAATTGAGAAGTTGGCAGCAGAAATTCCAGCGACAGTGAAACCCTAATCCCAGAAATGAGACATGCTCGCACGTTAGGGAATGCCGATTGAGGGAGAAGTTGCTGATGCGTACATTGCACGTGCTAGTCAACTCTCTTTGTTGATCGGCAGTAAACTGTCTGACGCATGGAATACATGCACCTGATAATCCCATATGATATTACTTTAATTCTTAATATGTTTTTAACTGTTCTTTTTAATTAAATTGGTATAAATTCCCAACAAAATTTGAAAAAATGTTTCCAAATTGTTTGAACAAATTGTTTTCAAATGATTGATTTTCACTACGAATGCTTAGGAATTTAGTTTAATTTTCAAAGTGTTAAATTATTAAATTACATTAATCATTAAATCAATACCAAACTTAAGTTAATTATTTTTCTTAATTTGATTAAGATTAATAATTATATCGATTTCTAATTAATTTTAGAAAAGTCGTTTCTAAAATTAGAATTAATTATTTTTAATTAGATTAAAATTAATTAATTAGACTTCTTAAAATTAAGAAAATTGTTTTCTTAGGTAATTAAGAAAGATGTTTCTTAATTAAATGTATTTATTTCAATTTGATTAAGATAAATCAAATTTATGACTTTATTTATTTAGAGAATTATTATTTATTTTATTTAGAAATTTTTTCTTTATTTATGAATAATAAGTTTCTTAATTTATTGGAAAAGATATTTTATTGATTAAGTTTTGAAAATTGATTTCATTTGTTAATTAAGAAAAATATGATTTCTTTAACATTTTGAAAAAAAATTTCTAATTAATTAAGAAATCAAACTTAAATATATAATTTAAAGGACTTTCTCAATTAAATTTAAAAGTGTTTTATTTAATTTTGAAAGTAGTTTCCTTTTAATTTTAGAAAATAGTTTTCTAATTAAGGAAAAAATTTATAATGAGATTAGAAATAATATTCTAGTTGGATTAGAATATGTTACTTATATAATTTTTAAAAAGAGTTTTTCTAAATTATAATAAGTAAGAAGTACAATTTATTGAAAAAAATTTCAATTAGATTTTATCAGAGGACTTAAGATAATTGGAAATAGTTTCCAATTGGATTTGAATTTTTAAATTAAAATGAATTTCTATTTAGAATAGGAACTTAATTTATTTAGGAATCAATGTTTTTAATCTAATTTAATTTTTCCAAGGAGTTGGAAATATTATTTTAGATTGTGAAGATCAATAACTAGAATCAAACGAAGTTTGATGTTTTATGCTTATAATTTGATTGAGTGCATAAGATGCATACTTTATTTATATGATTGATATATATAAATATTGGATGCATGTTAAATTGCATATTTTATATGTGTGATATTTTACATGCAATTTTGTGTTTGATGAGATAAATGAAGTTAAAATCCCTTATTAGAATATTAAGTACACATTCAAAACGCGATTGTTGCCTTCCATTGTTATAAGAATAAACTAGAGTTCTGTTTATTGTACGCTTGTTGAATTCTCTCATTAAGCCACTGTTCTAGCAATATGATAATCGTCATAGGGTGATATGGTATGAAATAATTAAACAATTGGCTTAGTACAAGTAGGCGATTGTTGGTTTAGGCCCTACAGCTAATTACTTTGGTTATAGTTTGGTTTAGGCCCTACAGCTAATTACTTTGGTTATAGTTTAGTGACCAATTATTTAAAAGGCATTCTGATAAGTGCAAATTGCATCATGTTTTAGGGCTTAGTTTGATATGTATTTAAGTGTTAACTTAAGCGTTTAGCATATGTTTAGGTTAGAATTGTGTTAGTTTATTAATTAATTGTGTTTAAGTGTTTTATGGGTTAGTCAAGTCTTTTAGCTTAATTATTTTGTGTTTGAGGTACTTTGATATGTTTGTTAGTGTTTCAGGGCCAACATTGAAAAATGGCGAAGTTTTAGAGACACTCAAGCCAAAACAATGGCCCACGATCGTGCCACAATAGGCAACGATCATGACAAAAGCACTAAAGTCATGACAAAAGCCCCAGACATGTCCCATGATTGTGGCCTGATTGCCACGATCATGACAGAAGGCTCAGATCTGGCCCACGATCATAGCTTGCGGGGCATGATCGTGGCTTGCATTGGGTAGACAAGTAGATACTTAGAAAAGTTAAGTTTCGAGGGAGTTTTTGGATCTTTTGGATCCTGAAAAAATCCTAGGGCTACCCAGAACAAAAAAGGTATATAAAGAATCAGACAAAGAAGATGAGGAGTTTTTACATCAACCAACATTGAGAAAAACCCTAGAGAGGGTTCATCGAGAGATTAAGAAAAAGAAGAAGGAAGAGAGACGTAGAGAATAAGCCGATGCAAAGTACTTCCCGAAATAGGAGGTTTCCCGACATTACTGCCTCCATCATCCATTCAAATTTTGTTTTCAGTGTATTTTCAATTTTATTAATGTATATAATTGGGATGACCATTGATGATAGGATTTTGTGAATATTGAGGATGTCTGAATTCACCTTCGGGTTGTTTTTATCTTTGATTTAATAGACTACTATTATTTTATGTTATTTTGATTCATTTTGATTGATTTCTGAGATTGCATAATTCGGTAATAGACTGACAGGGTAAATCGAATGAAACACAATTAAATTGGGCTAACAAAAGTTAGGTGATTTAATAAGAACAAGAAATTAATCAAATAGTTAATTGTGTGAAAAGAGATCTCATATAGGTTCCTGGTAGTCTATTGGACAACTTCAGATCTAATTAGGGTTTTTGATAGATTATTAATTGAGAAATTGTAATTTTCCGTAATCTAATTAGGGTTTACAATTCAGGGTTAATGGTTATAACTCGAAAGAAAGTAATCAACCTTAGGATCATCTAGGACCAATAATTCAATAATTCATAATCAATTGGGTTTGCATTAAAGATAGGTAAAAATTTCCCTTTCTCTCAATTGATAGTTCCTTTAGGTTGATTCTTAAGTGTGTTTTGCAACTTTTACTTTGTTAATATTTTCGTAATTGATTCTTGGAATTGAGTTACATGATTGAATTAAATTCTTGCCCTAGTTTTGTTACATTTGGAATTACTGAGAACTGCTTTGGCCTTAGATTTTAGGATTAGATTACCCCTCCGTGGGATCGACACCATAAGTACTACGCGAATGACCCACACGCTTGTAGATTATCGAGGTTAAATATTAAAACTTACACATTTTAGAAAACCGCGATCAAGTTTTTGGCGCCGTTGTCGGGGAGACAATTAGTTTAGTTATACAGTTTAAGGCATTTAGTTAGTTTTTAATTTTATTTTGTTTTCGTTCTTTCTTTTCTACTTCTGAAATCGTGCTCTTGCATAAATATAAGAGTCACAAGAGGTTTGAGTTGCACAGCTGAAACCTTAGATTTATACAGCACTCAACTAGAACGAACCATTAGGAAAGCTCGACGTGAAGAAGAAGAAGAAATCACAAAATCAATAGTGGTCGAGGAATTTTAGCAAAATTTAGACCACGAAGCAAACCAAGGATGTCAACAACAGACCCTTATGGACTTCATGAGACTAGGGTTCAATGCTACTAACCAAGGAGTAGCTAGGCCACGCATAAAAGCAGTATCATTTGAAATCAAACCAGCCCTCCTTAACATGCTTCAATAGAATGTGCAGTTTTATAGAATAATGAACAAAGATCCCAGAGCATATATAGTGAAATTCCTTGAAATCTGTGATACCTTCAATACCATCAAATGTCGGAAGATGTGGTTAGAATTAGGCTTTTCCCTTTTATCCTTAGAAAAAGAGCAAAGGCTTGGTATCATTCCCTTAACCCAATCAACGTCACGACGTGGGATCAGCTAGTTTGTGCTTTCTTAGACAAATATTTTCCCCTGACTAAGACCACTAAAATCATTAAGGAAATTACGAACTTCCAGCAAGGTGATAGGGAATCGATCTACGAAGTGTGGGAAAGATACAAGGAATTGTAACAGAAGTGCCCACACCACAACTTACCTAAAGAATTCTTGTTACAAACATTTTATAACAGAGTAACCCCAAATACGAGAGGCATGATTGATGCAGCTTTAGGAAGATCATTCATGAGAAAGACGGTTGATGAAGCGGAAGAGTTGATAGAGGAGATGGTGGGTAATAGCTGCCTATGGACAAACGAGCAGAGTAAACAAACTACTACATTCTGAAAGTAAAAAGGAATTGTGGTTATTGATCAAATGATGGAAATACAAGCAAAAATTGATAACTTAACTCGACAGCTCAACACAATGAAGGCTTCATCCTCAGCTCCGGTGAAAGTCGTGCAACTGAAGTGTGAACTCTGTGGACAAATGGACCATAATACAGTAGACTGTTACTTAATGAAGGAAAGCAATCCAAAGCAAGTGAATTATATGGCAGCTCAATATGGACAAGGATGGGGAAACGATCCCTACTCCAACACCTATAACCCTAGGTGGAAGAATCACCCTAACTTCTCTTGGACGAACAATTTTGGAGGATAGGAGGAGAATCAGGCTTCCAACAAGATAAACCAACCTCAATGGAATCCAAGTTGGATAGGATTTTAGATAAGCTTGAAACTCTAAATGATGCAAAAAAGAAGCTAGAAGGAAAATTTGAACAAGTAGCAAAGAACCATGCCCTTCAATATACAATCTAGAGGTCTAAGTACACCAATTGTCAAATGTTTTTTCTATGGGAAATTTGGGAAGTCTTCCTAACACTTCAGGAATAAAACTAAGGGAGCAACTAAAAGCTATTACACTTTGAAGTGGAAAGGAACTTGAACCACCCACAAAGACAATAGAGGAGCCCATCCATCTTGTTGAGAAAGATCAAGAAAAGGAGAAAGAAATAAATATGAGCAAATGCCCTCCTTATGTCACACCTCCATCATATCAACCCAAAATCCCTTTTCCTCAATGATTATAAAAGAAGTTAGATGTATAATTTGCAAAATTCGTTGAGAAATTAAAGACACTACAAATAAATCTTTCTTTTGTTGAGGCGTTGGGACACATGCCTAAATATGCTAAATTTTTAAAGGACATATTATCAAAGAAGTGTGCTTAGGAAGACAATCAGACAATGGCTCTAACTAGCACCTGCAGTTCCATAGTCACCAGTTAGATGCCATCTAAATTGAAAGATCTAGGGAGTTTCACAATACCCTGTGTGGTTGCTGAGTTTGAATTTACATAGTGCTTGTGTGATTTAGGAGTAAGCATTAATCTTACGCCTTTATCGATATTCAAGAAGTTGGGACTGGGTGAGGTCAAGCTAATATCGATGTTAATTCAGTTAGCTAATCAATCCATTAAAAGACCGTTTGGAATAGTGGAAGACATTATGATACAAGTGGACAAGTTCATTATTCCTGTAGATTTTGCAGTTTTGAATTTTGAAGAAGATAAGAGTTATCCACTGATCTTAATTGACCATTTATGAATACAGAAAAAGTTGTAATTGACGTTCATGAAGGCAAATTAACACTTCAAATAGGTGAAGATCAAATCAAATTCAATATGAATAAGGACTTAAAGAATCCAAATACGAGTAGCGCATGCAAGAAGGTTGAAATTGTGGATCAAAATGTGTAAGAACAAGTTGAGAGTTACATTGTAGAAGTACAGTTAGTGGAGGCAGATACAGACAATGGAAATTAGAAACTTGAATCTAAAGGAGACGATGAGATAGAGGAGTCAGATTTTTCAAATGCATTAAGATAAATTGGTTTGAACCGAAGCACCCATACCACCATCTTCAGAAAAACCACTAACATTAGAGTTTAAACCTTTACTTGCACATCTCAGATATACTTTTAGGTGAAAGTCAAACGCTATAGATAATAATCTCCAATCAATTGAATGAGAAACTAGAAAGTAAGGTGGTAAAAATTGTTAGAAAACGAATGAAAGCCATCAGATCGCAGATTGCTGACATTTGAGGCATGAGCCTAAATGTTTGCATGCACTGAATAAACCTGGAGGAAGGATATAGAATAGTGAGGGAGCATCAACGGAGGACGAATCTTAACATAAAGGAGGACAAGAAGGAGATCATAAAACTCTTAGATGCATGGATAATTTATCCCATCTCTAATAGTAAATGGGTCAACCCAGTACAATGTGTACCTAAGAAGGGTGGAATGATGGTGATATAAAGTGATAATGGAGAAGTAATTTCAACAAGAACAATCACAGGATGGAGAGCATGCATAGGTTATCGGAAACTCAACTTAGTGACTAAGAAAGATCATTTTCCTCTTCCGTTCATAGATTAGATGATAGAAAGGGTAGCCGGTCATTCATTTTATTACTTCTTAGATAGCTATTCGAGATATAATCAGATTTTCATCCATTTTAATGATAAAAAAAGACTACATTCACTTGCCTTTATGGTACCTTCATATACAAGTAGATTCGTTTCAGACTTTGCAATGCCCCAACTACATTTCAAAGATGTATGATGTCTATCTTTGCTGACATGGTAGAAGATATAATGGAGGTGTTCACGGATAATTTTTCAGTTTTTGGAGATTCTTTCGAAATTTGTTTAACTAATTTGGACAAAATTCTTCAAAGATGTGAAGAGTCACACTTAGTGCTGAATTAGGGGAAATGCCATTTTATAGTGCAAAAGGGGATAGTACTAGGGTATGAAATCTCACACCAAGGATTCAAAGTTGATAGAGCAAAAATAGAAGTGATAGAGAAACTTCCACTACCAAGCAATGTAAAAGGTGTGTGAGGATTTTTAGGTCATGTAGGATTTTACCGATGATTCATCAAAGACTTTTTCCAAATTGCAAGACCTTTGACAAACCTTTTAGTCAAGGATGTGCCCTTCTTCTTTGATGACAAGTGTATGCCTACATTTAACACATTAAAGGAGGCATTAATATCAGTATCAATTCTATCACCACCGGACTGGATACGTCCATTCAAAATTATGTGTGATGCAAGTGACCAAGCCATCGGTTGCGTATTGGGCTAAAGGAAAGATAAGAGGTTTAATGCGATTTACTATGCTAGTAAGACCCTTGCTGGACCTCAATTGAATTACACCACTATAGAGAAGGAACTACTCGCAGTAGTGTACGTGTGTGATAAGTTTTGACAATACCTTTTGGGATCAAAGTTAATTGTATTCATCGATTAAGTGGCATTAAAATACCTTTTCAACAAAAAAGATGCAAAACCAAGGTTCATTCGATATGTGTTACTTTTACAAGAATTTGGTATAGAGGTGAGAGATAAAAAGGGAGTAGAAAATGTGGTTACAGATCACCTATCCAGACTTAAAGGAGGGGAATGTAAGCCAAGAGACGATATTAATGAAAATTTCCCCGATGAAACCCTGATGCTACTAGAGAGTATGACTACACCACAGTTTTTTGATATCACAAATTATATTGCTAGTGGTAAACTTCCATCAAATCTATCTTACCAATAAAGGAAGAATTTATTGGATGATTGTAACTGATATATATGGGATGAGCCAATTTTATATATAGCATTCGATGATGGGTTAATGTAGCGATGTGTTCTAGAAGAAGAAAAGTTTGACATCCTAAAGCAATGTCAGGAAGGTCAGTATGCTGGGCATTGTGGAGCCAATAAAATGGCGACTCGGATACTTGAGAGTGGATTTTATTGGCCACAGTGGTTTAAGGATGCCCAGACCTTCATAGCACAATGTGATTGATGCCAGAAAATAGGTAACATCTCCAAAAGAGATGAGATGACTTAGTCCAATATTTTAGAAGTGGAAGTCTTTGATGTATGGGACATCGATTTTATGGGTCCTATGGTATCTTCAATTGGAAATATGTACATTTTAGTAGGAGTAGATTATGACTCACGTTGGGTCGAAGCAGTAGTATCTTCAACTAATGAGTGGAAGGCAATGCAAAAGTTCATTAAACGGTTATCCAACTAGTTTGGAGTGCCACGTATGAAAATAAGTGATGGAGGCACACATTTCTACAACAGATCTTTGGATGCCCTCTTAAAAAGATATGGAGTGCACCACTGAGTTGCTACACCCTACCATCTGCAAACTGGTGGCCAAGTGGAAGTTGCCAACTAAGAGTTGAAACAAATTTTGGAAAAGACGGTGAACAACTTCGGGAAGGATTTGGCAACAAAGCTAGATGATGCCTTATGGGTCTATTGGACAACTTTCAAAACACCTATCAGAACAACTATTGGCCCTGGTCCTCGTACATAATTTATGGCGACTATGTGTCACCATTTGAAATGAATTTGTAATAAAAATAATAATTGGGAACATTTCAACAAAATAAATTATAACCTTAGGTTTAATTAAAAATATGGACACGAAAGATTCGTGGTGGGGTCGTAAAACAATTTTGGACATATAATTTAATTACTTAAAAAAATGATTTAATGAAGCTATTAATAAAAATAATTCATGGATATTTTCAAATAAAGAATTAGGTAATAATTTTATTAACTAAACTAAGTTCATAGGAAAAATAAAAATAATACTCAACAATTTAATTCAAAATTTTCCATAGCCAAAATGAACAAAGATTAAAAGAATTAGGAGTAAAAGGTTTAATTGTAATTTAAATAAATAATAAAAATAATAATAAGAAGAAGAAATGGGAAAAGACTGCGAGGCGGTGGACTGTTCCAGACACAGTGCGAAAGTCGCGGTCGCGAGTTTGTGGAAAAGGGCTGGTCGCGATCGCGCGGAGTTGCAGTCGCGACTTTTCCTTGCTTTTTAGCGATCGCGCCTTAGTCGCGATCGTGATTTACTGAGATTTGGGGACTGTCGCGATCGTGTTGTGTTACGATTGCGACTTTTGGGACTATAGGCATAGTCGCGGTCACGACTATTCGCGATCGCGAAATTAATGAATTTCACGATCGTCGCGATTGCGATTCGGTGAGTTTTATATAATGTCGCGATCGTACTGAGTTACGATCGCGACTTCCACCTGTTCGACGTCATTACTTCCAAACAACAAATCTCCCAATCCAAAAACCCAAAAATCACATACTATATATCAATAGAAAACTCAGATCAAGCCCTACAACTTTCATGAAGACCAACTTGATCTAATTTTACATGTATCGTTACAATTTAATCAATTAAAAGAAGGTTACCATTTCTTCTAAATTATACACCAAATTATGCATAATGTACTCAAACATGGTCATTTTATAAAGCTTATAACTTCCACATCTGATGTCCAAAAATTCCAATCCTTATGGCGATAGAAAGAAAAAAGGAAAATCTACAACTTTCATGTAGACCATCTTACCTAATTCGACCTGTATCCATACATTTGAATCAGTTAAACCACGGTTACCATTTAAGCCAAATTCTTACTTCAATTATGCATAAATGACCACCCAGACACAGCTACCTTATAATGAGCATAACTTCTACATTTGATGTCCACAAATTCCAATCTTTAGAGCGATAGAAAGCTAAGAGGATAATCTACAGCTTTCATTTAAACCACTAAGCCCAATTCTACCTAGATCAGTCCAGATTATGTCCCAAAGTTTTAGATTACACTTTTTACCTCATTCCTTATTTTCACTCACTAATTCACAACAATTCTCACCCAAATTTCACAGGACCCGAACCAACCCGGATTTTTTCGTACATGCCAAACTCCCTTGCTACACAAGTAACTATAACCTAACCTTCACATTGTCTCCCAAAAATCAATATACACAATTCAATCTCATAAGATAGAATTCAACATACATAGAAAAGTATCAATTTATAACATAAAGAGTCATATATTTTCATACTTGTTCCACATTGTCATACCAATATCACAATCACAAATTTCATACAATGTTATCATCATAAAATACAGATTGTAATGCTTATGCTAACATGCTCCATGATCACCTAAATGTGAGTGACACTAACTTTGTTACAAAATTGAATTTCCTTG
>JAOSBN010034059.1:0-16028 GCA_027563595.1 Erythroxylum suave
TTGTGCATTTCGTTCCGCTGTTTTGTATTTTCGCCTCCGCTTCAAATTGTACTATTCGTTTTTCTTCAGTTGGGATCCGGTTTCCGGATCGGGTCCCAACAAATATATAGAAGTCTATAGGGAAGGTAAATTTATCAATTTGTATATGCATATCCTTAATAATCCTTTTCAGCCAATGAACTATTCCATCTGACGTCTTCACTAGCATCTTTGTGGGTTCTAACTCTCCTAACCCCAATTTTTGATTGAAAGTATAATGCATCATATTGATACTTGCTCCTAAATCTGTGAATGCCTTGTTTATTTCGACTCCATTGATACTACAAGGAATGTAAAATTCCCCTGGGTCCTTTTTCTTCCATGTTATGTTAGGGTTTCTTTTTCTATGCGCTCCTTAGCATTCTTCTTGTTTGATTCCTTTAGTATGAGCTTCGTTTGTAGATGTTCTGTTAGATGTTCTATTACATCTTCAAACTTTAATTCAAGCTCTTTAAAATTCCTTGTTATCCTACTTACAAGTGACTTCTGCTGAGCTAGAATAGGGGACAAAAATTCAAGTTGAGGTTCCTCAATTTGCTCAACTACGAGCTGACTTGGAAGGAATTCCATAATTACTTGTCCTTCTCCATTAGCTCCATCTACCTCTCATGTTCGACTTTTTTTTCTTAGGTCTGAGTAATGGTCATGATCTGTTCCTTTGGGTTAGACTCGGTATTACTTCGAAGGGTTCCTACATTCCCAGTAGAAATTGCCTCCATTGGTTGACCTACTTAGACCTCTAAATTGTATATTGAAGAGGCATAGTTCTTATTCACTTGCTCAAATTTGCTTTCAAGACTCTTATGTGCATCCTCTATGCCCCTAATTTTATCAAAAATCTTATCCTACTTGGATTCCATAGAGATTTGTTTATCTTGTTGGAAGCCTAATTGTCTTTGAGGTTTGAACTATCCTCCAACAATGTTAGTCCATAAGAAGTTAAGGTAATTCTTCCACTCAGGGTTGTAAGTGTTGAAGTAGGGATTGTTTGCCCCTCCTCGTCCATATTGAGCTCCCATATAATTAACTTGCTCTGGATCGCTTTCTATCATGAAGAAACAGTCCATCGTATCATGATCAATTTGTCCACAAAGTTCACACTTAAGTTGCAGAACCTTCATCGGATCTTAGGACAAAGCCTTCATGTTATTAAGTTGTCGAGTCAAGCTATCAATTTTCTCTTGCATTTTCGTCAATTGATCAATAGATACAATTCCTTTTTCTTCTCAAAATGTAGTAGTTTGTCTACTATGCTCATTTGTCCACAGGTAGCTATTACTCACCATCTCCTCTATAAACTCTTCCACTTCATCTACCATCTTGCTCATCAATGATCCTCCTAAAGCTGTGTCAATTGTGCCTCTTATATGTGGGGTCACTCAGTTATAGAATGTTTGCAACAAGAATTCCTTGGGTAAGTTATAGTGTAGGCATTTCCATTGTAAATCCTTACATCGTTCCTATGCTTCATAGATCGATTCCCCGTCACTTTACTAGAAATTAGTAATCTCCTTAATGATCTTCATAGTCTTGGTCAAGACAAAATACTTGTCTAACAAGGCATAAACTAGTTGATCCTAAGTTGTGAAATTGGTTGGGTTGAGAGACTGATACCAAGCTTTTGCTTTATCTCTAAAGGTAAAATGGAAAAGCCTAATTTTGACTGTATCTTCCCAAATTTGAAGATATTGAAAGGTATCACAGATTTCAAGGAAGTTCTCTATGTGTGCGTTAGGATCCTCATTCATTAGACCATAAAACTATTCGTTTTGTTGAAGCATTTTTAGGATAGCTGGTTTGCTTTAAATCAATGCAGCTTGTACGGGTGGCCTAGCTACTCTTTGGTTAGCTGCATTAAACCCTGGTCTCATGAAGTCCATAAAGGTCAGTTGTTGACGTCCTTGGTTTGCTCTGTGGTTCAAATCTTGTTGAAATTCCTCAACCATTATTGCTTCCACGATTTCCTCTTTTCACATTGAGCTTTTCTGATGGATCGTTCTAACCGAGTGATGTATAAATTTAAGGTTTCAGTTGCACAACTCGATCTTCTCGTAACTCTTTTTTATGCAAGAGCATGATTTCATAAATGGAAAGAAAGAACGAAAATTAAAATTAAACACTAAATAAATTCCTTAAACTATAGAACTAAACTAATTGCCTCCCTGACAATGGCACCAAAAACTTTATCATGGTTTTTCGATGTGTGTAAGTTTTAATTAATTAACCTCGATAATTTGTAATTGGATGAGTCATTCCCATTGCACCTAAGTTGTCAATCCCATAAGGAAGGATAATCTAATCCTAAAATCTAAAGTCAAAGCAAATCATAGAAATTTAAATGTAACGAAACTAAAACAAAAATGCAATTCAATCAAGCAAATCAATTCAAGAATCAATCACAAAATATTAACAAATTAGCAATTGCAATGCGTGCTTGAGAATCGACCTAAGGAACTACCAATTGAGAGAAAGGGAATTTTACTAATTTTTAATGCTAACCTAATCGATTATGAATTACTGGATTATTAGTTCTAGATGATTCTAGGGTTGATTACTCTCTCTCGAGTTATAACCATTAACCCTAATTCATAAACCCTAATTAGATTATGGAAGTTGCAATTTCTCAATTAACCACCTATCCAAAACCCTAATTAGATCTAAAGTTGCCTAATAAATTATTGGAAACTATTGCAAGATCCCTCTTTGCATAATTTACTGATTTGATATAAATATCATTCTACTAAATCGTCTAACTCTTGCTAGCCCAATTTAATAATTTTTCACTCAGTTCACCCTCTCAGTTTATCATTGAATCAGTCAATTATAGAAATTAGATCACAATAATTCCAGTAAAACACAAATAATCAAATTTCATTAAATCAAAGATAAAACCCGAAGGTGAGTTTAGAAACAACATCGACATTAAAAAATCATATCATCAACTATTATTCTAATCCTATACAATAATAAAATTAAAAATAAAAGGAAATCAAAATTTGAATGGATGATAGGAGGCAACAATGTTGAGAAACTATTGATTTGGGAAGTACGTCGAGTCGGTTTCTTCTCCACTTCTCTTTCTCTATCTCTCAACAATTCTCGTTAGGGTTTCTTTGAGAGTTGCTGATGCAAAAGCTCCTTCTTTGTCTTATTCTTCAAATACCTTTCGTGTTTTGAGCTGCCCTAGGGATTTTTGGGGTCCAAAATGTCCGAAAAATACCTTAAAACTTGACATTTTTTTAGTGTTTGAACCTTTGCCCGATGCAGGCCACGATCATGGCCCTATATGCCACAATCGTGGGCCATATTTGAGCCTTCTATCATAATCATGGCAAGTAGGCCACGATTGTGGGCCATGTCTTAGGCTTCTTTCACTATCATGGCATATGGGCCACAATCGTCAGCTAAATCCAGTGTTTCTTTCATGATCGTAGCTTATTATGTCATGATCGTGGGCCATTGTTTCTGCCCTAGTGTCTTTGAAACTTCTCCGTTCTTTGATGTGACCCTAAAAGATTAACAAATACATCAAGATACCTAAAAAACATAGTAATTAAGCTTAAATACTTGTACTAACCCATAAAACACTTAAAACATAATTAATTAGCAAGCTGACACAATTCTAACCTAAAAACATACTAAACGATTGAATTTAAAATTAAATATGTATCAAACTAAGCCCTAAAATACGATGCAATTCACACTTATCATGAAGAGAGAATCAAACCCACTAGATTGGTAATTTTTTAAAATATTTTTTGTTCAAAAATAATTCCAAATGGTTACTTTTAAAAACCCATTAATGGTTAAGATAAGCTAGTTTCAAAACAGTTTGAGGGAAACGACAAGAAGAGGATCATGCTTTACAATTAGGTACAAATTAAGATTCATGTTTTATTATTTTTATACATTAACCATATATAGATTAAAAATGATCTTGGCTTTAGGGAAATCATACAAAAATAGTTCCATAATTATTCTAGTATATGCAAGATCAGATCCCACCTCTATTTTCTAATAGTCTTATGAGAGCTATCTTAATTTCTATAACTGGATTTAAATTATCTAATTATTACTGGTCTTGAATTTTGGAATTGAAATTGGGAACCCTAAACTTAAAATTACTTTAAATTAAACTTAAATTCGAAAATTTTTAGATTAATGCTTTATAAACCCTAAACCACCAAATTAGAAATTCAGTATTCAAAATTTTATAAAACCTTTATATGCCCAGATCCACTTGTTTCTTTGTGAAACCAAATCACTATAACAAACATAAGTTTTGGCTACATTTTCTTTTGCTACAATTTAAATTTGTAGCTAAAAATCACTATTTGGGTGTGAAATTTAAATGTCGTCGACTATTGAAATAGTAACTTTAGCATAAAAAAGTTCACAGGTTTGCGAAAACTATTAACTATGCTTAGAATAGGCTACATTGGATATTTGTAACTAATAAGATTTGAGACGTTTTTAACTGTGAACTTGGCTTTGAAGCAAAAAGTTTTAAGCTACAAAATAATTTTTGTAGCTAATAAGCTTTGACAACGTTTATTAATAGTGAACTTATTTTTGCAGGAAAAAATTTTTTAGCTACAAAATTTTATTTGTAGCTAAAACACAAACATGTCTTATATTATAGCTTTTAGTTATGTTTTTTCACTGCTAAAATATTTTAGTAGCCAAAAGTGGTATTTGGGGGCATTGTTTTGGCTATAAAAATTTTTTGTTGTGTAAAAATGTAACTGAATAATATTTTTGTAGTAAAAAAACCCTAAAAACCATTTTATCAACGTCATTTTCTTATATTTGACAACTTAATTGATCAGTTTATTTAACTGACCAGTTTATTTCCTCTCATCATGTCTTTTCTCTCATCGTTTTGTCTAAGAAGCTACCCTTTGTTTTGGCTCTGATTGTGGTTGTCTTGGGGCTATTTCTGGTGCTTTGATTATGGTAGTCTTCTTCTTTGGTTATTAGGTACTCCCTTGTTTTGGTTCTGATTGTGGTTGTCTTGAATCCTATTGTGGTGCTCTAACTTTGGTAGCCTTCTTCTTTAGTCTCTAACTTTCACTCTCTATCTATCTTAGTTTCTTTTTGAGTTCGGTA
Organism: Erythroxylum suave; assembly: GCA_027563595.1. Classification (NCBI taxonomy): domain Eukaryota; kingdom Viridiplantae; phylum Streptophyta; class Magnoliopsida; order Malpighiales; family Erythroxylaceae; genus Erythroxylum; species Erythroxylum suave. The sequence continues at coordinate 5,149 of JAOSBN010034059.1, forward strand.
CTCATATCTCAGGTTTACCCTTTATGGCTCCTTTGTTGTTGTTTTGGAACCTGTAACTATCCAATTGCCCTCTATGATTGTTTCATTAGTTTTCCATTTCTTTCATTGGCTTAGTGTGTGTGCTATATTTTGGTTGAGTTTTGATAGCTTTAGGGAATGTTTAGTTGATTCCAAGTTCTAGAGAAATTTATGTTTTCATGTTTTGATATAGAGAAAACTTTGTGAGAGAAGGTAGGGTGCAAATTTTGATGCTTTTTTAAGAAAACGGAAGTGTGACATTAGTTTTGAAGGTTTGGTTGAATAAGCTCTTAAAAGCAAATATGAAGAAAGGTAAGAGCCTCAATTAAAGACCTAGGTTAGGAGTTTCATTTAAGGAAGTATGTTGCTAAAGCATTGTATTCTTTTCAAAAGATTAGAGGTAGTCCCTTCTCTAATGTTAAAATTTTGGGTCTTTATTTAAATTAGAATGTCAAAATAGCTGGATGATAAAAAAAAATTTGTTATTTTCAAAATTGAGTGCTTATACTTGGGCACTCAAATTTCTTTTTTTATTTATTTAGTCACTCTTAATGCTTTATATTAAATTAGTTTTTGACTGAGATAATTAATGCTTTATTCACTACTTTTTTCTACTACTTGGCAAATGCAAGTATTGAAAATTCTAGGTTTCATAAATTGAATTGTCATATTGAAAGTATATGCTTGTCTAGGCAACTCATTAGAGAAGAATTTGTTTCAGGTTTAATTAGTTTGATTGGTTTCATATTTGTTGAGACTATTTTTCCTAGAAAATATATTCCTTATGATGCATCTTCTGATCATTTGGTGTACTATAAAGTATAATGAAATGCCATTTTTAGTTTTTGAGCACACAACATGCTAACCAAATGTTGGATGTTGATCCATTTATATGTCCATTATGTTATGGACCTCTGATAACAAAAGGTCCTTTATGTTTTAACTTGTATGTCACTATACACATAGTTTAATTGTTAGGCTATGATTTAAAAAGTATAATTTACATATTAGGAATTTACAAGTTTGGCTTTAAATCTTGTAAATTATTATTCAGTAAACCCAATTTCCTTAACTAAGATGGGTGGATGACGAACTTATCATATATTTTGAATGTATACAATATATATTTTACTTCTAAATATTATAAAAGTTCGTGAATATGATGGGGGCTCTACCTATTTTCACTTAGGAAATTGAAAGATGTTTGTTGATCTTTTACATTGCAATATTGGTTAGATGACTCAATATCTTTATTGCTACAATAGTACAATTTTAACTATTGTTAATGGATGATTATATGTTAATCTCCATTATGTGTAACCAAAATCTGACAGCATTTTGCTCTATGATTGCTTTTTCCTTTCTCTTTGTTATTGAAACTAAATTGACTCTTTTGTACCATATCCCCTTTTTAAAGCAAACTAATTAAGCCCCATCCTCAGTTGAAGAGAAAAGATGGAAAAATTTTAATGGCAACTTATGTTAAGTAGCTACCCTCTCAAGAGGTTGGTTAGTTAGAAACTGTTAATTTTCTAAGGATCTCATTAAAAAGTTGCAGACTTCAAAGTGTGAACATTGTTCCATTATCATTTTAAAATTACTATCAATCTTTTGATTTTGTCTACTTTACTGATTTATCTTATAGTATATAAATACTACAACAAACAGGACATTTGGCTTACAAAATCGTAGCTAAAGGTCCTAAAATTGCTAATAGTCATTTGTGACAATTTATATTCAACTTCAAAAAAGTCGCAAAATTGTCATAGCTGAAAGTATCGGTGACATTTTTGATAATCGTTCTTAATATTTTTACCTATATTTTCGTAGCAAGAGACTATAGCAACATTTTAAGGAATCGTCGCCAATAAATTTGGGGTACGCTTAGTTTTTGTATGTAAAAACCATTAGCTACGTTTTTGGAAATGTAGCCAAAATTTTTTAGCTATGTTTCTACGTTTTAAAAAATGTAGCTAAATGAATTTGACTAAGTTTCTAGAAATGTAGCTAAATGATTTTGGTTATGTTTCCACAAATGTAGTTAAATGTTTTTGGCTACATTTCTAGAAACTTAGGTAATTGTTTTTGCCAAATGTTTTAACCTATGTTTTGTAAAGTTTTAATCTAAATTTTAAAAAATATTATCTTATGTTGAATTTTAATTATTTGTTATATTTTTAATCCATATTATTGTATACAATATTTATATTTTTGTTTTTAGTTTATTATAAAAAAGTATACAAAATAATTGATAATTTAAAGCATTGTCTATTAAAATAAAATATCATTAAATTTCAAGAATTTAATTACAACTACATCAATACTTATATACAAAATAATGAATACAGAGATTAGTTTACAAGATATAATATAAATCACTCAACCTCGTTGCATCTTCTTCAAATATGTAATTTGGGAAAAATATTAATTTAAATTAAAATAAAAAAGGAATTAAAAGAAAAAAGTATAAGAGATGTAATTAATACCATCCGTCTTATTCTTCTCTGATTTCATAATTTGAGTCAAGTAATTTTTTAAGGTACTTTTCATACTTGGTCAACATTTTTTCAATATGTTGTAATTTAAGCGTCTTGTTTTCCTCTTCAAGACATTGAATGTATGATGATCTTGATGAGGATGAAACATTTGACTTAGGGCCAAACCTAAGACCTTTGATATAACTAGGTTGTTTACCAAGCACAGAGTGACAAATGTCTTCTACATTTACCTCAGTCCCCTCAGACGTTGATTTTTGCAGCAACTCTTGGATCTTATTCCAAAATTAAAAAAAAAAACCAATATTCAATGAAAATATTATTAGTTGGTACTACATAAATAAATAAAATTTAAATTTTTTTTATCACTACAAGAAAATTGCCATTTTATGACGGAAATTACTGACGGAAAATAACAAAATTCTGTCAATATGTAAGGCTAGTGACAGAATTTACTGACAGACAATGGCGTCATAGAAATGACCGTAGCTAATAATTACCAACAAAAAATAGAATGTTCATTGGTAAATTTACCAACGGAAGATTCACTACCTGTCAGTAAATATACCGACGGTTCATTTTGTGAGGATCGTTTATAAATTTACCGACAGACAATGGATGGTCCATTAGAATATTTACTAATAGATAATCCTATACTGATGGTGAATTTGGCGAAGCATTATGGACGACTGTCTTTTCCATCAATGAGTGTACCAACAGTTTCTTTCCGTCGGTAAATTTGGCAACAGAATGGGTTATTCCATCAGTGATTACAGACAATTTTTGTATTCCGTTGGTAAGTAGAGTTCAATTTATCGATGGAATAACAAATTTTCGTCAGTAAAGCAACCAGAAAAGGTTGTTTTTTAATATATAATATAGACCATCAATAAATTAAAATTATGGATGATGCATGATTTAAACAGTTATAAATTTAATATTATATATTTAATTTGTTTAAATAGAAATTTTATTGATGATATAAAGTTTAAAATATCTTAATTGATAATAAAAACATTACATTGTAGATGATAAGCATTTGTAATACAAAAGAAATGACCAAAACTATACTATTGTTTAGGAGACGACGGATGTCGTGGTTTATGCGATAAGGTGCTACCCTTACCCTTCATCTTATCCACCTTATTATGAAGTTCAGTTATGTACTCCATCAATTGCTCCACTGTGTTCTAAAGCTGTTGGACTTGATTGGCTGTGGACTGCCTATTGGAAGCTTTTGTATTGGATGTGGAGGACTGCGAATAACATGTATTTGCAATTGAACCTAAGCCAAATATCCTTCCACAATGGTCCCTACCACCCACTGCATGATGATAGTTTTTAGTCTCATCAATATCTTCATACTACTGAGACTATTGTTGAATGCTTTCTTATATTTGGTCCTATCAGAAGGCAAGAAGGCAATGTTTATATTAGTAAGTGATAATTATTAAGCAATAATATTAAACCATAAATTTCATATACATTTAGTTCTCTACAACGGCTATTGACGAATGTCACACCATCATGCTTCTTAGTATAGGTGTACAAAAAGAGTTGCCGAGGTATAGGCCTCATGCCTATAAACTTTTCCTGTGTAAGAATAAAATATTATAAGTGTACTAGAATTTATAAAAATTTTGACAGAGTTTCCTCTATTTTTATGATATCTGCCCCCTATTAAACAAAGAAAATAACTTAACAACACAGTCATAGATGGCACCAGACATTTATAACATTATCATTCTTAGCAAGAAGCATATATTTTCACTCCAAAATTCACACATCAAATTCAATTGAAATACAATGAAGAAAAGAAATGAGAATATAAATGTATAAGTATAAATACTTACAAGTCTCTCTGCATACTCGTAGTGGGTAATAGGTCCTCCCTTATGTATAGTAAGACTCTCTCCCTCCAGTCCTCCATGTCTGTTGGCCGAATTACACTCTGAAATGGACATCACCTTAGGTGATGTCCAATACTGCTGCCAACGGCTCCATATTTCTTTATAAATGTCAGGCAGTCATATAACGGCTCTGTGTATTGCAGCAATAAAGTCGTGATAATGCGTACACAGTCATCTCTGCCATACTCTATAGCTGATCGCATCAAATTAATAATCCCAAAAAAATTATTTCTGAAACAAAAGTAAAAACATTCAATAAATACTTATGATTTAGTAATATTTATCTAATTAATGTATAAAATTTTAATTAAAAAAGAAAATAATAATTTTTGTTGTATCTCAAACTGATGAAAGTAAAATTCCTTTGTTGCTTGAGAGATATTCTTCCATATATAACCCTCAAGATCAATGTTCTCTTTGAATTTCAATGTCATGTTTCTTGTGCACGATCTAGATGGAATAAAGTAACATAAAAACAAATAAATTTATACCATTTTTAAAATTTAAACTTATAACTTAATTATAAACATATAATTTTGCATGTATTTTCACTTATATATTATTGACAATTGTGATGTAAGTTCTTCCATCAGGTCCCTCAATTTTGGTTAGCGGTGGTCTCCTTCATCCACATTGTTTACCGTTGATATCTTTGTTGGTATAGGGGTAGTAAATGATGCAAGGGTGGTGGATAGTGTAGCCTCATCTACAAGTGTAGTAGGTGGAGAGGGAGGAGATGATTCAGCTCCAACTGCTACACTATGAAATGCTTGACTTGCACAATAAATACCTCCGTATCATGGTCTGAATCTTGGTTGCATCATATATGTCTTTTCTCTATTGGCATATTTCAACCTGAAGTTAATATTTTATTGAATTTTATAGAAATATTATATTTTTATTTCAATATTTTATACAATATATTGAAAAGGAAATAATTGATTTTTTGAATATAATATTCAATTACAAATATAAATTAATCGCTATCATCATTTAATTGTAAATCAAAATCATCTTCTTGTTCTGAAAAATTTGAATCAAACATATACTCTTCCTCATATATCTGACCCTCCTCATCCTCTCAAGATAAAATTTCAACATAATCATTACATCGATCATTCAAAGGTTCATGATCCTAATATACAACAGATGCATTTATTTCATAAGAGTCTTCTTGAAACGCTTCACTTCCAATTTTCTGTTCTCCTTTTACCCGTGATTCAGAAACACCTCTAGGTTTAACTTTGCAAACAACAAACTAATCTAACTTATCTTGTTGTAGGCTGGGAAGAGGGACATAATACACCAGTATCGCTTGCATTGCCAACACAAAAGATTTAAAATGTCGGAATCTTCCTCGTTTATTGATTTCAACTAGATTGTATCGGCTAAGCACTTTTGTACCAACATTTGGAGTTAGATTAAACTAGTCACACTTAAATATCACACTTTGCTTTATTGGCAATGCAGGGTGCTTAATTTCAATTATCTCAATAATTTTGTCATAGTAATGCATCAATTTTCCATGTACACAAACTCCACTATTTTATTGATTCGATGTTATGACCATAATATTCTGTATGATATTTGTATCCATTAATGAAATACACTAGATATGATTTAACAGTTCACAAAGGTCCCTTCGTAAGATCACATATCAACTTGTTCTCTATTATATTTTTTAAGGCCTACAGAAAAGACAATAACATATTAAACAGTATATTGTGGTTTGAACACTTAAATCTTATAATTCAATCATTTTAATATTTGTAAGTAAAAACTTACATATTGCTCGAACCATCAAGGAAAGTATCTTCCAACTTCTTTATTGATATCATCCTGTGTTTTGTTGGCAATGAGCTCATGTAAAAATTCCTAGTATAATCTAAAAACATTATTATGTATTTCAGTTATGCCTACACTAAAATTCAAAACCCAAATAATCAATTTCAACTTACTGCACGAAAAGTTAAACCTCTTAACAGTTCAATAAAATAAACCATAGGCAGCCTCAATTTCTTCCTCTGTTAACATTCTTCTCATTGAAAGTCTATTGTTCATCCAGGATATGTGAAAATGGATAAGTTATCATCAGCGTCACTAGCTCCTCCCCCATTGTCATTATGAGGAACTTTTCTTTCTCTTGAGTGAACATGTGACTCAAAATAATGTGAACAAAATGTAGTAGCTTCCTCCACTAAATAAGCATTGCATATTGAACATTCAACTCTAGCCTTCTTTTTCAAATTTTTCTTCAAGTTATGCAAATACCTATACAAGTGAATAGGGTTTTATGAATTTAGTTATTAAAACATGATATGATTTGAATTACAATCATTTTTTTTGAATTATGTACCTCTTAAATGGATACGTCCAACAATATTGAACTGGATTGGCTAGTTTAGCCTCGTGTGCTAAATAGATAGGTAAATGCTCCACATAGTCAAATAAGCTTGGAGGAAATATCTAGTTTAACTTGCACAAAATTATTGGAATTTCTCTTTCTAGTTTTTCCATTTTAGTCAACTTAATTTTAGATGATGTTAACCTTTTAAAAAATAAAATTAATTTTTTTATCACTTCTCAAACCTTATTCAGTAGCAACTCCCAAAATGCAATTGGAATTAGCCTTTGCACAAACTCATGACAATCTGGACTTTTCATCCCAAATAATTTATAATTACTCATATCTACACACCTTGCCAAGTTCAAAACATAACCTTTAGGAAACTTTAGACTTTTCAAAACATCCACACAATAATTCTTTCTACTTTTTGTCTAAAGTGTAATATGCTTTTGGACATTTACTGGTGCAAAGATCTTTATGTAACTTATTCCTTTTATAAAAAAAGCTTCATATCGGCTCGTGATTTTGCATTGTCTTTTATCCTCCTTTCAGTGTTCATAATGTTATTGAAAAAATTGTCAAAAATATTTTTTTTCTATATGCATCACATCTAGATTATGACATATCAAATTAGTTTTTCAATATGGAAAATCCCAAAAGATGCTTCATTTTCTCTAGCTAATGTTTCTACTAATGCTTGTATTATTTTCATCAACTTCAAATTATGTTCAACAAACCTAATTCCTCAATCTCCTGCAATATCTCTTCACCAGCTTTGTGAGGGAGAGGAGGTGATTTTACCATCATATTCTTAATGAAATTTTGTTTATTGTGCCTAAATGTATGATTTGGAGGAAGAAATTTTCTATGGTTGTCAAAGCAACATATTTTGCCCTCATTTGGAAGATAAAAGACATCAAAATCATTTCCACAATAAGGACAAACCAATTTTCCTGCTGTGTTCCATCCAAGCAATATGGCATATTCTAGAAAACCACTAATAGTCCACATCAAAATTGCTCTCAACACAAAATTTTTTTTTAGAGACTCATCATATATCTTAACACCATATTCCCAAAGATGCTACAATTTAGATATTAAAGGTTGTAAGAATACATCAATTTTATATTTTGGATTTGTAGGCCCTGGCACAATCACTGCCAAGAACATATATGCCTCTTTCATACACATCTATAAAGACAAATTATAAGGAGTAATTATGACTGGCCATGATGACTATTGCTAGCCAGATTGACTAAAAGGCTGGAATCCATCTGTCGACAATCCCAACCTAACATTTTGACTTTCAACTGTAAGCTTATAATGGGCGTCATTGAAATTTTTCCATGCCAATGCATCTAATGGATGACTCATTATTCCATCTTCTTATTGGTGTTCATTATGCCATCTCATGTGAGATGCAGTAACATCAGAAGCATATAGTTTTTGAAGTTTCAGAGTTAGTGGGAAATAATACATCCGCTTCTAAGGTGCTAACTTATATTTCATAGAACGCTTTCCAGGCTTGAACCTAGATTGACCACTAAATTTGCACTTTGTAATTCCACATCATCACCCTAATACAACATACATCCCAATTTGTAGGAATCAATCTTTTCAACAGGGAAACCAAGACCCCTAATAAGTTTCTTTATATTGTAAAAACTATCAACCATTGTGTGATTAGGAGGCAATGATTCATTATACTATGCAAGAATTTTATCAAAACTACAATCGATATGCCCTGTAGACTTTATGTTCAAGATACAAGCAATTGAAGACAATTGACTCATTGTCTCATAATTTGGCCATAGTTCTTGGTCAGCTAAGTGTATTAAGTCAAAAACATTGTTCGAATTGTGGGTTGGGTTCTTCTTCAAGATTTTCTATATTTTTCTGAAAGGTATAACCAGCTGTATTATAAACCATTTGCATCTAAGGATTTTTATTTCCATCCACATTATTTGTTCTAAATCCAATCCCCCCTTTAAATTCATTTAAGCTCATTGACGATTATGCTTCATTACCTTTTGAGGTGCTACAAACCAACGGTTCCCCTTGTCATGTTCACTCAAAATAATTTAGGACAGACTCTCTTCTCAAAAAATTACCATTCACTTCATCAATAGGAAGGAAAAGAATGTGTTTACACTTTTTACATGGACATCTAATCTTTGCCTATCCATATATGTAGGTTGAGAACATGCATAATGATAAAAGCTTCAACTCCCTCAAAAAACTCAGGATTAATGAAACCGTCACTTGATAATCATCTATATATCTAAGATCTATGAACATTACTCATTTCTATAAAACAATTAATTTAAAGCAGTGATTCTATTGTTAATATCCTTCATGTTCTCCTAAATTTACATAACATTTAAACTTTACATAACACCCCCTAAGTATTAAACAATTGAATTAATCAACTACAATTGATTTCAAAATATTGGTATGTGGTATTATTTACACCTATGAATCAACAAAACAAGTTCTCACTGTGACTCTTAGGCTCGTGAAAATTTTCATTGATAAGCCTCACAAGAGCAATATCACGAGTTTCTAGCCTATATACCATCCCAGGGGTTATTATAGAACAAATTTTCTTGTCTATGAAACGCATTAATTCCTTGTGTTAATACTATGTTTGCATTAATCACACTGAAGTTGAAGTATTAGTTGATCGAATTAATCACCTATAATTGATTCCAAAACTACATTACGTGGCATTGTTTACACCTATGAATCAAGAAATCAAGTTCTCGTCGCTTCTCCTAGGCTTTTGGAATTTTTCACCAGTAAGCCTCATGAGAGCTACATCGAGTTTCCAGCTTACATACCATCCTAGGGGTTTATTATGGGACGAATTGTCTTATCTATAAATCGTATTAATTCCTTGTGTTAATACTATGTTTGCATTATTCACATCAAAGTTGAAGTATTAATCAATCAAATTAATCACCTATAATTGATTCCAAAACTATGGCACATGGCATTGTTTACACCTGTGAATAGAAAAAACAAGTTCTCCACTCCTAGGCTAGTGGAATTTTTCACCGATAAGCCTCATCAAAGCTACATCATGAGTTTCCAACTTATATACCATCATAGGGGTTTATTATGGAATGAAATGTCTTATCTATGAAACGTATTAATCCCTTTTCTTAATACTAAGTTTGCAATAATCACATCAAAGTTAAAGTATTAATCGATCAAATTAATCACCTACAATTAATTGATTAAATTAATTACCTACAATTGATTTCAAACTCATATCACATACAGTAAATACTTAGACTATTAAAGAAGAACGTAAAAACTCATTAATGAGTATAAGAATATTCTAAACAACAACATAAATTCAAGACCTCCTTTGTATTCACACAAAATCCAAAGGTATCATCATTGGATTATTAACGCAATACGTATTGTAAATATTAATTAGAATACTAACCTGAATGGATGGACAACTTCAAACTACAACGAGCAAAGATAAGCAATGCACTTTAGCACAATATAAGGCCTGCGAAAATGAATATGAAATATTTAATATAATACACTTGTGCTAATGCAACATCATAAACTAATGTGGCTTGTCATGCTATAGGATTAAGATCATAAACAAACTTTCATCAGCCTATTTAGTCCTTTTACTAAAATAATATTGGAGGAGACATTTACAAAAACATATTTAAATTACTAGTGTTGGAGCCTTATAGTATGATGACAATTTTGAGTAACTATACATGTAATTAAGCGATGCCTTCTAGTTTTCTTTGACATGTATAACAAACGACAGGTACTATTATGGAACAAATATTCAACATACCATGCTTTAGTATTCTTGAAATTGTAAGCATCATATTTTATAGATTTTTTTTATAGGTCTGCTCAGTCTATTTGTCTTTGCAATATACAAAAGTCTAGTAAATTATAGTTGAAAGGTCTCACAAGAAACGAACAACTCAGAATATCATACCTCAAAGTTCTCATAAAGCTGAATTTGTAACATCCCATCATCGATGGGAAGGGCAGAATAGTAATTTTGAGTGGTCCATGGGTGTTTAGAAATGCCTTTACATGTTCATGCATAATCTAGCATCCGCATAC